>JARFJB010002114.1:530000-540000 GCA_036346205.1 Vesta saturnalis
CTCTCTCCTCCCTCTCCTCTCCTCTCTCCCTCTCCCTCTCTCCCTCTCTCTCCTCTCCTCTCCCTCTCCTCTCCCCTCTCCCTCTCTCCCTCCTCCCCCCCTCTCCCCTCCCCTCCTCCCCTCTCCCTCTCCCTCTCCCTCTCCTCTCCCCTCTCCCCTCCCTCTCCCTCTCCCTCTCCCTCTCTCCCCCTCTCCCTCCTCTCCCTCTCCCCTCTCCCTCTCCCTCCCTCTCCTCTCCCTCTCCCCTCTCTCTCCTCTCCCTCTCCCCTCTCCCTCCCTCTCCTCTCTCCCCTCTCCCTCCCTCCTCCCCTCCTCCCCCTCTCCCCTCCCTCTCCCTCTCCCCTCCCTCTCCTCTCCCTCTCCTCCCTCTCTCCCTCTCTCCCTCTCCTTTCCTCTCCTCTCCCTCCCCTCTCCCTCTCCCTCTCTCTCCCTCCCTCTCTCCCTCCCCTCCTCTCCCTCCCTCTCCCTCTCCCCTCTCCCTCTCCCTCTCCCTCTCCCTCTCTCCCTCTCCCTCTCCTCTCCCTCCTCTCCCCTCTCCTCTCCTCTCCCTCCCTCCTCTCCCCTCTCCCCTCTCCCTCTCCCTCCCTCTCCCCTCTCCCCTCCCTCTCCTCCCTCTCCCTCTCCCTCTCCCCTCTCCCCTCTCCCCCTCTCTCCCTCTCCCTCTCCCTCTCCTCTCCCTCCCCTCTCCCCTCCTCCCCCTCTCCCTCCCCTCTCCCTCTCCCTCCCCTCCCCTCTCCCTCCCTCTCCCTCTCCCTCCCTCTCCCCTCCTTCCCCTCTCCCCTCTCCCTCTCCCTCTCCCTCCTCTCTCCCTCTCTCCTCTCCCTCTCCCTCCCTCTCCCTCTCCCTCTCCCTCTCCTCTCTCTCCTCTCCTCTCTCCCTCCCCTCTCCCCTCCCTCTCCTCTCCCTCTCCTCCCTCTCCTCCCCTCTCCCTCTCCCTCTCCCTCTCCCCCTCTCCCTCTCCCTCTCCCTCTCCCTCTCCCTCTCCCTCTCCCCTCCCTCTCCCTCTCCCTCCCCTCTCCCTCTCCCTCTCCCTCTCCCTCTCCCCTCCTCTCCCTCTCCTCTCCCTCTCCTCTCCCTCTCTCTCCCTCTCCCTCTCCTCTCCCTCTCCCTCCTCCCTCCCTCTCCCTCTCTCCCTCCTCTCTCCCTCTCTCTCCCTCTCCCTCTCCCTCTCCCTCCTCCTCCCCTCCCTCTCCCTCTCTCCCTCCCTCTCCCTCTCCCTCTCTCCTCTCCTCTCCCTCTCCCTCTCCCTCTCCCCTCTCCCCTCCCTCTCCCTCTCTCCCTCCTCCTCTCTCCCTCTCCCTCTCCCCTCCCCCCTCTCCCCCTCCCTCCCTCTCCCTCTCCCCTCTCCCCTCTCCCTCTCCCCTCTCCTCCCTCTCCCTCTCTCCCTCTCCCCTCCCTCTCCCTCTCCCTCTCCCTCTCCCTCTCCCCTCCCTCCCCCCTCCCTCTCCCCTCTCCTCTCCCCTCTCCCTCTCCCCTCTCCCCTCTCCCCTCCCTCCCTCTCTCCCTCTCCTCTCCCTCCTCTCCCTCCCTCTCCCTCTCCCTCTCCCTCTCCCTCTCCCTCTCCCTCTCCCTCTCCTCTCCCTCTCTCCCTCTCCTCTCTCCCTCTCTCTCCCTCTCCTCTCTCTCTCCCTCTCCCTCCTCCCTCTCCTCCCTCTCCCCCTCTCTCCTCTCCCTCTCCCCTCCCTCTCTCCCTCTCTCTCCTCTCCCTCTCCCTCCCTCTCCCTCTCCCCTCTCCCTCTCCCCCCTCTCCCCTCCCTCCCCTCTCCCTCTCCCCTCCCTCTCCTCTCCCTCTCCCTCCCTCTCCCTCCTCTCCTCCCCTCTCCCTCTCCCTCTCCCTCCTCTCCTCTCCCCTCCTCTCTCCTCTCCCTCTCCCTCCCTCTCCCTCCTCTCCCCCTCTCCTCCCTCTCTCTCCCCTCCCTCTCCCTCTCCCTCTCCCTCTCCCTCTCCTCTCCCTCTCCCTCTCTCCCTCTCCTCTCCCTCTCTCCTCCCTCTCCCTCTCCCTCTCTCCCTCCCCTCTCTCCCCTCTCTCCCTCTCCCTCTCCTCCCTCTCCCCTCCCCCTCCTCCTCCTCCCTCTCCTCTCTCCCTCCCCTCCCCTCTCCCCTCTCTCCTCTCCCTCTCCCTCTCCCTCTCCCTCCCTCTCCCCCTCTCCTCCCCTCCTCCCCCCCTCCCCCTTTCCCCTTTTTTTTTTTTTCCCTTTTTTTTTCCCCCCCCCTTTTTTTTTCCCTTTTCTTTTTCCCCCTTTCTTCCCCTCCCCTTTTTTCCCCCTTTCCCCCCCCCTTTCCCCTTTTCCCCTTCCCCCCCTTTCCCCCCCTTTTCCCCTTCCCCCCCCCCCTTTTCCCTTCCCCCCTTTTTTCCCCCTTCTTCCCCTTTTTCCCCCCCCTTTTTTTTCCCTTTTCCCCCCCTTCCTTCCCCCCTTTCCCTTCCCCCTCCTTTCTTCCCCTTCCTTTCCCCCCTTTTTTTTTCCCCCTTTCCCTTTCCCCTTTTCCCCTTTTCCCCCCTTTCCCTTTTTTTCCCCTTTCCCCCCTCTCCCCTTTCCCCCCTTTTTTTTTTTTCCTTTCCCCTTTTCCCCCCCCCTTTTTTTTTCCCCCCCTTTCCCTTTTTCTCTCCCCCTTTCCCTTTTCCCCTTTTTTCCCCCCCCCCTTTTTTTCCCTCCCCCTTTTTTTTCCCCCTCCCCCTTTTTCCCTTTTCCCCCCTTCCCCCCCTCCTTTTCCCCCCTTTTTCCCCCCCCCTTTTTTTTTTTTTCCCCCTTTTCCCCCCCTTTTTTTCTCCCTCCTTTTCTCCCCCCTTTTTCCCTTTTTCCCCCTTTTTCCTCCCCTTTTCCCCCCTTTTTCCCCCCCTTTTTCCCTTCCCTTTTCCCTTTCCCCCCTTTTCCCCCCCCCTTTTCCCTTTTCCCTTCCTTTTCCCTTTTTTCCCCCTTTTTTCCTTTTTCCTCCCCTTTTTTTTTCCCCCCCTTCCCTTTCCCTTTTTTTCCCCCCTTCCCCTTTTTTTTCCTTTCCCCTTCCCCTTTTCCCCCCCCCTTCCCCCTTTTTCCCCCTTTTCTTTCCTTTTCCCCCCCTTTCCCCCCCCCTCTCTCTCCCCCCCCCCCTTTTTCCCCCCCCCCCCTCCCCCCTCTTCCCCCCCCCCCCCCCCCCTCCCTCTCCCCCCTCCTCCCTCTCCCCTCTCCCCTCCCTCCCTCCCCTCTCCCCCCCCCCCTCTCCCTTCCCCTCCCCTCCCCCCCCTCTTTCCCCCCCCCCCCCCCTCCCCCCCCCCCTCTTCCCTTCCCCCCCCCCCCCCTTCCCTCCCCCCCTCCCCCTCCCTTCCCCTTCCCCCCCCCTTCCCCCCCCCCCCCCTCCCCCCCTCTCCCTCCCCCCTCCCCCCTCCCCTCCCCTTCCCCCCCCCCCCCTTCCTCTTCCTCCCCCCCCCCCCCCCCTCCCCCCCCCCCCCCCCCCCCCCCCCTTTCCCCCCCCCCTTTTCCCCCTTCCTCCCCCCCTCCCCCCCTTTCCCCCTCCCCCCCCCCCCCCCTCCCCCCCCTTCCCCCCCCCCCCCCTCCCCCTCCCTTTCTCCCTCTCCCCCTCCCCTTTTCCCCCTCCCCCCCCCCCCTTCCCCCCCTCCCCCCCCCCTCCCTCCCCTTCCCCTCCCTCCCCCCCCTCTCCCCCCTCCCCCCCCTCCCTTCCCCCCCCTCCCCCCTCTCCCCCCCCCTCCCCCCCCCCCCCCCCTCTCCCCCTCCCTCCCCCCTTCCCCCCCCCTCTCCCCCCCCTCTCCCTCTCCCTCCCCCCTCCCCCCCCCTTTTCCCCCCCCCCCTTTCTCCCTCCTCCCCCCCCCCCTCCCCCCCCCCCCCCCCCCCCCCCCTCCCCCCCTCTTCCTCTCTCCCCTCCCCCCCTCCCCCCCCCCCCCCTTCCCCCTCTCTCCTCCTCTCCCCCCCCCCCCCTCCCTTCCCCCTCCCCCCCCCCCCCTCCCCCCCCCTCCTCCCCTCCCTCCCCTCTCCTCCTCCCTCCTCCCTCCCCCTTCCCCTTCCCCTCCCCCCCCCCTCTTTCCCCCCCCTCCCCCCCTCTCCCCCCCCCCCTCTCCCCTCCCCCCTCCCTCCCCCCCCCCCTCCCTTTTCCCCCCCCCTTCCCCCCCCCTCCCCCTTCCCCCCCCCCCCCCCTTTCCCCCCCCCTTTTTCCCCCCTTTTTCCCCTCCTCCCCCCCTCCCTTTCCCTCCTTCCCCCCCCCCCCTTTTCCCCCCCCCTTTTTTTTCCCCCCCCCCCCTTCCCTTTTTTTTCCCCCCCCCTTCCCTTTCCCCTTTTTCCCCCCCTTTTCCCCCCCCCCCCTCTTTCCCCCCTTTTCCCCCTTTCCCCCCCCCCTTCCCCCCCCCCTTTTTTCCCCCCCCCCCCCTTTCCCCTCTTTTCCCCCCCCTTTCCCCTTTTTCTCCCTTTTTCCCCCTTCCCCCCCCTTTTTTTTTTTTCCCCCCTTCCCCCCCCCCCCTTTTCTCCCTCCCCCCCCCCCCCCCTTTTCCTCCCCTTTTCCCCCTTCCCTTTCTTCCCCCCCCTTTTCTTTTTCCCTTCCCCTTTCCCCCCCCCCTCCCCTTCCCCTTTCCCCTTTTTTTTCCCCCCCCCCTTCCCCCCCCCCTCCCCTTCCTTTTTTCCCCCCCCCCCTTTTTCCCTTTTCCCCCTCCCCTCTCCCTTTTCCCCCCCCCCTTTTTCCCCCCCTTTTTTCCCCCCCCCCCTTTTTTTTTTCTCCCTTCCCTCTCCCTTCCCTTTTCCCCCCCCCTTTCCCCCCCCCCCCTTTTTTCCCTTTTTCCCCCCTTCCCTTTCCCCCCCTTTTCCCTCCCCCCCCCTTTTTTTCCCCCCCCTCCCCTTCCCCCTTTTCCCTTTCCCTCCCCCCCTTTTCCCCCCCCCTTTTCCTTCCTTCCCCCCTTCCCTTCCCCCTTTTTTTCCCTTTTTTTCCCCCTTTTCCTCTTTCCCTTTTTTTTCCCCCTTTTTCCCCCCCCCCCCCCTTTTTTTTTTCCCTTCCCCCTTTTCCTTTCCTTTTTTCCCCCCCTTTTCCCCTTTCCCCCCCCCCTTCCCCTTTCCCCTTTCCCCTTTCCCTTTCCCCCCTTTCCCTTTCCCTTTTCCCCCTTTCCCCCTTCCCTTCCCCTTTCCCTCTCCCCCCCTTCCCCTTCCCCCCCCCCCCCCCCCCCCCCCCCCCCCCCCCCCCCCTCTCCCCCCCCCCCCCTCCCTCTCCCCTCCCCCCCCTCCCCTCTCTCCCCTCTCCCCCCCCCCCCCCCCCCCCCCCCTCCCCCTCCCCCCCCCCCCCCCCCCCCCCCCCCCCCCCCCCCCTCCCCTTCCTCCCCTTCCCCCCCCCCCCCCCCCCCCCCCTCCCTCCCCTCCCCTCTTCCCCCCCTCTCCCCCCTCCCCTCCCTCTCCCCCCCCTCCCCCCTCCCCCCCTCTTCCCCCCCCCCCCCCCCCTCCCCCCCCCCCCCCCTTCCCCTCCCCTCCCCCTCCCCTTCCCCTCCCCTTCCCCCCTCTCCCCCCCCCCCTTCCCCTCCCCCCTTCCCCCCCCCCCCTCCCCCCCCCCCCCCCCCCCCTCCCCCCCCCTCCCCCCCTCTCCCCCCCCCCCCCCCCCCCCCCCCCCCCCCCCTCCCCCCCCCCCCCTCCCCCCCCCTCCCTCCCCCTTCCCCCTTCCCCTCCCCCCCCCTTCCCCCCTCCCTCCCTTCCCCCCCTTCCCCTTCCCTTCCCCTCCCCCCCCCCCCCTCCCCCCCCCCCCCCCCCTCTCCCTCTCCCCTCCCCCTCTCCCCCCCCTCTCCCCCCCCTTTCCCCCTCCCCCCCCCCCCCCCCCCCCCCCCCCCCCCCCCTCCCCCCCCCCCCCCCCCTTTTTCCCCCTTCCCCTCCCCCCCCCTCTCCCCCCCTTCCCTCCCCCCCCCCCTCTTCCCTTCCTCTCTCTTCCCTTCCTCTTCCTCTTCCTCTCCCCCCCCCCCCCCCCCCCCCCCCCCCCCCCCCCTCCCCTCCCCCCCCTCTTCCCCCCCCCCCCCCTCTCCCCTCCCCCCCCCCTTTTCCCCCCCCCCCTCCCCCCCCCCCCCTCCCCCCCCCCCCTCCCTCTCCCTTCCCCCCCCCCCCCCCCCCCCCCCCCCCCCCCCCCCCTCCCCCCCCCCCCCCCCCCCCCCCCCCTTCCTCCCCCCCTCTCCCCCCTTCCCCTTCCTCCCCCCCCCCTCTCCCCCCCTCCCCTTTCCCCCCCCCCCTCTTCCCCCCCCCCCCCCCCTCTTCCCCCCCCCCCCCCCCCCCTCCCTCTCCCCTCCCCCCCCCTTTCCCCTCCCTCCCCCCCCCCCTCCCCTTCCCCCTCTCCCCTCCCCCTTTTCCCCCCCTTTTCCCCCCTCTCTCCCTCTCCCCTCCCCCCCTCTCCCTCCCCCTCTCCCCCCCCCTCCCCCCCCCCTCTCCCCCCCCCCTCCCCTTCCCTCCCTCCCCTTTCCCCCCCCCCTCCCCCCCCCCCCCCCCCCCCCTCCCCCCCCTCTCCCTCTCCCTCCCCCCCCCCCCCCCCTCCCCCTTTTCCCCCCCCCCCCCCCCCCCCCCTCTCCCCCCCTCTTTTCCCCTCCCTCCCCTCCCCCCCCCCCCCTCCCCTCTTCCCCCCTCCCCCCCTCTCCCCTTCCTCCCCTCTTCCTCCCCCCCCCCCCCTCTCCCTCCCCTCTCCCCTCCTCTTCCCTTTTCCCCTCTCCCTTTTTCCCCCCCCCCCCCCTCTTCCCTCTCCCTCTCCCCCTCCCCTCCCTCTCCCTCTTCCCCCCCTCTTCCCTCCCCCCCCCCCCTCCCCCTCCCCCTCCCCTTCCCCCCCTCCCCCTCCCCCCCTCCCCCCCCCCCCCCCCTTCCCCCCCTCCCCCCCCCCCCCCCCCCCTCTCCCTCTCCCCCTCTCCCTCTCCCCCCCCCCCCCCCCCCCCCCCCCTCCCTTCCTCTCCCTCTCCCTCCCCCCCCCCTCCCCTCCCCCTCCCCCTCCCCCCCCCCCCCCCCCTCCCCCCCTCCCCCCCCCCCCCTTCCCCCCCCCTTCCCCCCTCTTCCCCCTTCCCCTCCCTCCCCCCCCTCCCTCTCCCCCCTCCCCCCCCCCCTCCCCCCCCCCCCCCCTCCCCCCCCCCCCCTCCCTCCCCCCCCCCCCCCCCCCTTCCCCCCCTCCCCCCCCCCCCTCTCCCCCCCCCCCCCCCCTCCCTCCCCTCTCCCCTCCCCCCCCCCTCCCCCTCCCTCCCCCCCCCCCCCCTCCCCCCTCTCCCTCTCTCCCCCCCCCCCCCCCCCCCCCTCCCCCCCCTTCCCCTTCCCCCCCCCCCCCCCCCCCCCCTCTCCCCTCTCTCCCCCTCTCCCCTTCCCCCCCCCCTCCCCCCCTCCCTCCCCCCCTCTCCCCCTCCCCCCCCCTCTCCCTCTTCCCTCCCCTCCCCTCTCTCCCCCCCCTCCCCTCCCCCCTTCCCCCCCTCCCCCCCCCTTCCTCTCCCTCTTCCCTCTCCCCCCCCCCCCCCCCTCCCCCCCCCCCCTCTCTCTCCCTTTCCCCCCCCCCCCTCTCCCCCTCCTCTCCCTCTCCCCCCCTCTCCCCCTCCCCCTCCCCCCCCCCCCCCCCCCCCCTTCCCCTTCCTCCCCTCTCCCCCCCCCTCCCCCCTCCCCCCCCCCCCCCCCCCCCCCCCCCCCCCTCTCCCTCTCCCTCCCCTCTCCCCCCCCCCCTCCTCCCCCCCCCTCTCCCTCTCCCCTCCCCCCCCCCCTCCCTCTTCCCCCTCCCCCCCTCCCCTCCCTCCCCCCCCCCCCCCCCCCCCCCCCCTCTCCCTCTCCCCCCCTCCCCCCTTCCCCTTCCCCCTCCCCCCCCCTCCCCCCCCCCTCCCTTCCCCCCCCCCCCCCCTCTCCCTCTCCCTCTCCCTCCCCTCCCTCCCCCCCCCCCCCCCCCCCCCCCCCTCCCCCCCCCCCCCCCTCTCCCCTTCCCCCCCTCTCCCTCCCCTCCCCCCCCCCTCCCCCCCCCCCCCCTCCCCCCCCTCCCCTCCCCCCCCTCTCCCCCCCCCCCCCCCCCCCCCCTCTCCCCTCCCCCCCTTCCCCTCTCCCCCCCCCCCCCTTTTCCCCCCCTCCCCCCCCCCCCCCCCCCCCCCCCCCCTCCCCCCCCTCCCCTCCCCCTCCCCTCTCCCCCCCCCCCCCCCCCCCCCCCCCTCCCCCCCCTCCCCCCCCCCCCCCCCTCCCCCCCTCCCCCCTCCCCTCCCTCTCCCCTTTCCCCCCCCCCCCTCCCCCCCCTCCCCCCCCCCCCCCCTCCCCCCCCCCCCCCCCCCCCTTCCCCCTCCCCCCCTCCCCTCTCCCTCTCCCTCTTTCCCCCCCCCCCCCTCTCTCCCCCCCCCCTCTCCCCCCCCCTCTCCCTTCCTCCCCCCCTCTCTCTCTCCCCCCCCCTCCCCCCCTCCCCTCTCCCTCTCCCCCCCCCCCCCCCCCTCCCCCCCTCTCCTCTCCCCCCCCCCTCCCCCCCTCTCCCCCCCCCCCCCTCTCCCTCCCCTCCCCCCCCCTCCCCCCCCCCTCCCCCCCTCCCCCCCCCCCCCCCCCCCCCCCCCCCCCCCCCCCCCCCCCCCCCCCCCCCCCCCTCCCTCCCCCCCCTCTCCCCCTCCCCCCCCCTCCCCTCTTTTCCCCCCCCCCCTCCCCCCCTCCCCCCCCCCCCCCCTCTCCCCCCCCCTCCCCCCCCCCCCCCCCCTCCCTCTCCCCTCCCCCCCCTTCCCCCCTCCCTCTCCCCCCCCCCCCCTCTCCCCCCCCCCCCCCCCCCCTCCCCTCCCTCTCCCCCCCCCCCCCCCCCCCCTCCCCCCCCCTCTTCCCCTCTCCCCCCCCCCCCCCCCCCTCTCTCCCCCCCCCCCCCCTCTCCCCCCCCCCCCCCCCCCCCCCCCCCTCTTCCCCTCTTTCCCCCTCTCCCCTCCCTCCCCCCCCCCTCTCCCTCTCCTCTCCCTCTCCCCCCCCCCCCCCCCCCCTCCCTCCCCCCTCCCCCCTCTCCCCTTCCCCCCCCCCCCCCCCCCCTCCCCTTTTCCCCCCCCTCCCCCCCTTTCCCCCCCCCCCTCCCCCCCTCTCCCTCTTCCCTCTCCCCCCCCTCCCCTCCCTCTCCCTTTCCCTCTCCCCCCCCCCCCCCCTCCCCCCCCTCCCTCCCCCCCCCCCCCCCCTCCCTCTCCCCCTCCCTCCTCCCTCTCCCTCTCCCCCCTCCCCTCCCCTCCCCCCCCCCCCTCTTTTCCCCCCTTCCTCTCCCTCTCCTCCTTCCCCCCCCCCCTCCCCTCCCCTCCTCTCCCTCCCCCCCCCCCTCTCCCCCCCCCCCCCCTCTCCCCTCCCCTCCCCTCTTCCCCTCTCCCCCCCCTCCCCCCCCCCCCCCCCCCTCCCCCTCCCCCTCTCCCCCTCCCCTCCCCCCCCCCCCCCCCCCCCCCCCCCCTCCCCCCCTCCCCCCCTCCCCCCCCCCCCCCTCTCCCTCCCCCTCTTTTTTCCCCCCCCCTTCCCCCTCTCCCCTCTTTTCCCCCCTTCCCCCCCCTCCCCCCCCCCCTCTTCCCCTCTTCCCCTCTTCCCCTCCCCCCCCCTCTCCCCCTCCCTCTTTTCCCCCTCCCCCCTCCCCTCCCCCCCCCCTCTCCCCCCCTCCCTCCCCTCTCCCCCCCCCCCCCCTCTCCCCCCCCTCCCTCTCTCTCCCTTCCCCCCCCCCCCTCCCCCCCTCCCCCCCCCCCTCCCCCCCCCCCCCCTCTTCCTCCCCTCTCCCCTTCCTCCCTCTCCCCCCCCCCCCCTCCCCTCCCCTCCCCCCCCCCCCCCCCTCTCCCCTTTCCCCCCCCCCTCCCCCTCCCCCCCCCCCCCTCTCCCTCTCCCCCCCCCCTCTCCCCTCCCCCCCCCCCCCCCCCCCCTCCCCCCCCCTCTCTCCCCCCCCCCCCCCCCCTCTCCCCTCCCCCCTCCCCCCCCTCCCCTCCCTCTCCCCTTCCCCCTCTCCCCCCCTTCCCCCCCCCCCCCCTCCCCCTCTCCCTCCCCTTCCCCCTCCCTCCCCCCCTCCCCTCCCCCCCCCTCCCCCCCCCCCCCCCCCCCCCCCCCTTCCCCCTCTCCCCCCCCCCCCCCCCCCCCCC
>JARFJB010002114.1:545000-587500 GCA_036346205.1 Vesta saturnalis
TTTCCCCCCCCCCTTTTTCCCCCCTTTCCCCTCCCCCCCCCCCCCCCCCCCCTTCTCCCTTCCCTCCCCCCCCCCTTTTTCCCCCCTCCCCCCTCCTTCCCCCTCCCCTTCCCCTTCCCCTTCCCCCCCCCCCCCTCCCCCCTTTCCCCCCCTCTCCCCCCCTCTCCCCCCCTTCCCTCTCCCTTTCCCCCCTTCCCCCTTCCCTTTCCCCCCTTCCCCTTCCCTTCCCTTCCCCCCCCTTCTCCCCCCCCCCTTTCCCCCCCCCCCCCCCCTTCCCCTCCCCCCTCCTCCCCCCCCCCTCCCCCCCCTTCCCCCCCCCCTCCCCCCCCCCCCCCCCCCCCCCTTTCCCCCTCTCAGTACAAACAACGTCTTGCAATATGGGGACGGGCATTATCCTGCTGCAAAGGTGGGTATTTCAACTGCTGAATAAATGGAAGAATATGGGGTTCTACCAACTCTTCCACATATCGTTGGACCTTCATACTGCCTCGTATGAATACCAAAGTGGACCTACTCCCATAAGTTATAGCGCAACAGAAAACTCAACATTTCGACGTTGTTCACGTCTTCGTCTATCATACGGCCATCATGCAACCCCAAACAGTATCTGGATCCATCAGTGAGCACAACCCTATGCCACTCTTGGTTCCAGTGCAGTCGCAACCTACACCACTCCAAACGTTGCCGTCAATGTTAAGCCCTTAGTGGTATTGTAAGTCGAAAGCTCTGATTCTGCGGAAAACCGTTCCAAGGATTACAGGACGACCTTCATTAGCTAGTCAGTGATCGACAATTGATTTGGTACTTGAGAATCGGTCTGTTGTTGCCATAAGTTGAAGATGGCGGTCCTGCACCATATTTGTTCTTCTTCGCTGCCTAGTCCATGCCTGATAGCCGCACATGATGATGGTTTGGTTCCGGTTAAGGCGTTTTGCGATTTCTCTGAACGAAAAACCACCTTCGCGCAAACAATACGACCTCTGTCGAATTCGCTTAATTGGCAGTCCACGTTGGCGCACTCTATACATCACACTCTCAAATTAAACAACCACAAGGGAAAACAATAAAGCACTGAACACAATCTCGCACAATATGCACCTGATAAAATCGAAAAAACCGAATGAACTGTCAGATAAGCTATTACCACTTGATCCAATAAAATTTTAAACAATTGCTACCTTTTAGTAGTTAAACGTTTCTGTCAAGTTTGGTCAAAAAATTCCTACTCCTTCTTGGTGTTGCAATTTCCATGCCACGGAGTATACGTAAACACACGCCTACAACCACATTCTTCAACGCCTCTGTTAGTAATGCCCGCTCCATCCTTCCCTTCTTATTCCGTTTTTCTCCCGGTTCCTGTCTTCCGACCACGCTCCTCTCGCCATTTTCTTTTCCCGCGTAGCAGTGGGTCTTACTGAAACAGTAATGATCTCATTACTAAAATTAACTTAAAATGAGGTATGGTAGGTCTTGCCCACCTGCCTCGTGTCCGCGCCATTACCATTCACACGTCACATTCATCTTGTCACATTAGTTTCGTCACATTCATATTGTCAAATCATTTTGTCAAATTCATTTTGTCACATACATTTTGTCACATTCATCCATGCGTGGCTACCGCCTTGAAGAGTCAATCGTGATATTCGCCTAAAAGCGCTTGTAAACTCTAACGCCTTTAATCACCTTGATTATGTACCTATCAGTAGGTAAGACCCTCGTTAGTCTACAGGGTCCGTCAATTTTATTCACCAATTGGTTGCTTACCTTGGCATCCGCCATGCCAGTAGTTAAAGCACGCTTCAACACCAGTTTGCTAACCTCATCCAGTAAGCCTTCTCCGCCTTTTATTATAAACTCGGCTAGGGGTCGAGAGTATCCTGCACTCAAGTTTTATCGTAACGTGCTTGCATTTGCCTACACGCCCGTTTCAAGTTAAGGGCCGCCGTACCACAGTTTTCGTGTAATTGATACACACTAGACGTACACGCATCAAGGTGCCCATCCTGGCGCTTTCTCTCCTCGCTGTTTGAGCAAGGTTTTACGCCGCTGGATCCGGTCTGATCCACTGGGTTGTGTCAACCTTGCCCTTACCACTAGCTAGTGTTTCACCCTCATCAGACAAATCAATCACCACCGTGGCAGTGATAGAACATCCACTCGGCTGGCGATTACCTAGAACTCAAGTTCATCGTGCTACTGGTGCCCTAAATTACTTCGGGGAGTTGTTTTTTTCGCCTATTTTCCTCCTGGGCACTTGTCGTAAACACCTTGACTTTGCATTTCCGCTTGGCCACTTCTCGTAGGAGTAGTTACCTCCGTTTGTGAGTGTCTTATGCCTTTGTACACCACAATTCCTTAAACAACCTACTCGTAACGCCAGACCTCGGTCACTAATTATCAGCCGTGGGTACCACAAGCGCCAAAAATCTCTTTTGATCCCGCGATTGCCACCGTGGACAATAAAGTTTTGTAGGTTTCGTTAGTACATACTTGGTGAACCCGTCGACTAACATGAGTATGTCTACATACCCCTTGGTGCTCTTGACACAAGGACCGAAATGGTCAACTGTGTCGAAGGGTATTAGTCGAAAGATATTGGACGTGTTTCAATGGGATGCAAGTAACCCACGCCTTTCCCATAATTACCTGTTTTTAGAAAATTCACATCGCTAGCACGAATTCGTCTACTTTATCGTGAACTTGGCCATTTTAGGAAACCAGTGAGTATCCTAGAGTAGCTTTAGACACCTTCCACCGTCGGGGTGACCAATATCGTCATGATGTCGCCTCATCAGACTGTAATTCACCTGTGTTAGTATGTACAGTCTATCGCCGCATGAGGTAATTCCTGTGGTCCTTCGCCTTATAGTTCGCCTTGGCGTCTTTTTCCGCCTTGTCTGAACCCAACGCAGTTATTAGCTGTTGCGAATTAGGGTCTATTAATTGCGTTGTAAGGAACAAATCAGACTGCGGCATCGCCACCACATTAACGCCTACACAACCGGTTTGTGGTTTTTCGCCTATAGGGTTTCGATTTAATGCACCGACATGCTGCATCTTTACGGCAGGATAATATTCCACCTCCAGATCATACTCCTAAATAGTTAGCCATCACTGAATTATTCAAGGGACTAAATCTCTTTTCGAAACAGTTATACTTATCACCACACAGTCAGTTACCACTTTAAATTTGACCCCAATCATATACACTCTAAAACGCCTAACGCTCTCCACCGCAGCTAAAGTCTAAAGTTCATAGCTATGGTACCCCTGTTTGGTTAAAGTAGTGGTTCGACTGAAATAATATTTGCTCGCCTTGCAGCGCATTTGCTTTTTCACCATTGTACCAAGAAGGCACCTAAACTCCACATACTAGCATCAATACACAGCTCAGTTTCTACATCGCTGTCATACAGCGCCTAAATTGGTCTCAACTCCAACGCTTCCTTGAGCTGGTTAAAAGCTTCTTGCTGTTGATCGCCCCAAGCCCACGCCACTTCCTTTTTGGTTGGATCAACTAGAGGCTTTGCTATGCGGGAGAAGTCTTTTAACAACCGCCTGTGATAATACCCCAGTCCCATGAACTGTCGCACGTGGTGTAGGGAGCGATTGCACCATCTATATTTGACGTCTCCCTGGCCGAACGCCATCGGCACTAACCTCGAATACTCCACCGTATTCATCCAGAAAGAACATTTGTCCAACCTCACTTTCACGTCCGCGTACGTCACTCGTTGTCACACCTTGTCAAGTATAATTAACCCGTCCTCTACCAGACGATATTAGCAAATTGTCCATATATACCAGCACTGCGCCACAACGCCTATATATCGCCACCTTTCAATGAATGGTTGCAACCTCGCCAGTAGGTGTCCATTCTCCCATTGGATGAACGAGTCTTTGAAGTTTGACAACAGCACCATTTCTCGCCGATCCGCCGCAATATAGGATGCTCTTAGTATGTAATTGTACGCCCTGGTGCATAGACGCCTCTCGGTCAATCTGAGTCTCCCGCACAGGGAACCGCCGATTATCACAACTTATGTAACTGTCCCTATTATCCGCCACTTAAGAGATTCGTCTAATTTCATTAATCTGTAAGAATATTAATAAACACGCCAACATTAATAAAAAAATGTTACTCAAATCTTTGTTTAATGGTCTAATATGTATACTGAATTCTAATGAGATGTGTAAAATCAGTTTTGTAAAATAAAAATAAAGGTAAAGAGGATCACTTTTGATATATGTATATTGCGAATTAAGTTTTATACCAATGTTTATTCCAAGAATCTATACAATAGTGGTAGATAAATTTCTTAAGCATAAAAAAATATTGAAAGATGAATATTCAAGGAAGAGTGAAATATTTAAAGTGAGGCAAGTTCAGATTCTACACTTTGCACTCCGGTACTTAATACATTCCTCTTTAATTAATTAGTTTAGGTTTTACAATGTGTTTAATCACATCATCTTCCTCGTAATGTAAAATATCTTCCATTTGTGGCCATTTCCAGTTTTTTCCACTTGAGGTCATAATCTTGACTGTATATTCTTTACCACCGTCTGTAGTACTTCACCAAGATAATCATGTATGTCTATTGACGATAAACTAATATTTGTATTTTCAACGTCACTGTCCGACCCAGAAGATGCTTCAGGCGAACTTTTCTCAAACTTTTTTGCTTCCTTTTCTGGATTTTAATTTTATTTTTACTTTCTCCTAGCTCTTTTTGCTTTATTGACCTTTGTTGCTTCTTTTCTTCTCTTTCTAAAATGTCCAATTGCTTTCTTGCTTCTTTCGTTTGATGATATTCATGTTATTATGCGGAAGACGCCACTGCAGAGAGTTTTTCTTTCGAATTTTGCATTTTTTTATCTTGAGATGGTGTCCATATTAGTGCTCTTTTAAACGGCGTTGGAATACTTAAGTTTTCTTGATTGCTATCTTGATATCCATTAATGGAGTAATTTTAGTCTTGTAGGGGTGTTACTTAATGTCTTCCAAAAGTGAAACAAACTGGTGTCTTCTGTTTTTCCATTCCACACGCTTTCAGAACTTCTAAATGATTCTAGTTAATCCAACTTAGAGTTTTCAAAAAATATCAGAAATTTCTGTACCTCGTCTGTAGATTTCTTTGAACTTTCGTCGTTTTACGTATGCTCCCCAAATAATTCTTCAAATTATATGTTATTTGGATTTACTCAATTGCATAGTGAGATCGGATGCATGACGGTCAACAAACAAAGCTATTGGAAAATGTGTATTAATTTGCAGGACCCAGGGATAAAATATATTTGCAATATATTCAAGAAATGATTGTCCCGTCGTCCATCCATTTTCGGATCGACCAACGCGCTAAGACTTTGGAACTTTATTTCTTATGTGTTTCGGAATTCTCTTGTAACATTACATAATCATGGGAGGAGGTAGTTCCCTAGCAGTATTACAAAGATCTAAAGTGGTTAAACACTCCTTTTCATCGACATTAACTACATTGTAAACAGTTTTTTGTCTCCTCTGTACCAATACCTTTTCTCTCTTCGGATATAAGGAAAGGACTGCTGTATCGTCGCAATTAGATATTTTGCGTGGAACGCGCCAAATTGCTTCGTTTGGTCCTTTAATATAATTTTTAACTTCTTTGACCAACCCTCGAATTTTCTACTCACTTACAATGGCCCGTTGAGACGTTACATTTTGAGACACTTTGAAGTAATTTCTGGGTAACGCCGTAGAAATGCTTCATGCCAATGCAGCCCTGGCCGCCCGGCGTTTGGAAAAGGGTTCTCCCGGTTTAGTTCTTTGTGAAGAAGCTGAATTTTACTAACAGGAAATCCAGCCTTTCCTTAAGACAAGATCCAAGTCCTCCGATGGCTTTCTTCTTCTGGACTAAAACCAGATGGAGGGCCAATTTTTCGTTCGATTGGTACTGTTTCTCTTATTTTGTCGGTTGTGGTTGACCTTGGGGCATTACAGGTTTGTAAATATCCATTGTACCCATTATTATCATAGTTATTGTCACAGTTGTAAGTATGTCTCTTACATAGTAACGCATACGAAAACAATGTCGATAATTGGGTATATTACAGAATATACATTTGTTCACATTAAAGAATAATAACAACTGCAAAAATTATGCAGTCCTGTAATTTATTGTTTTGAAATTACATGCGTGTTATTCCAAATAGCGACAGGTCAAAATCATAATGGCCCAATTACCGTCATATACGTGTTCCTGATGTGCCATAGCTGTGTCTATTTCATCGTCATACTTCTAGTGGCCTGTTGGATGCAAGTATGTATATTTTCCTAGTTGATAGTACCTTCACAGAGATTATTTATGATAATTTAACACCATTTTCACTCATTTTCAATGTGCACTAAACGCTCCAAACATCGACAGGTATGGCATATTTGGAGCAATATTATAAATTCACGTCTCCATTGTAGACATGCCATTTATATCTTTATATATGTTAAGTTCATTAATTTATATATGCAATAATAAAAGCTTCAACAGTTAGTTATTGAATAGTCGTTTTAAGCATGAAATGCATTTAATATAAAAGGTGGAGATTTCTCAGAGACGTTGCCTCTTACTTACCCAGGTAGAAAAGCTTGCCATTCTACCACACAGTTGGAATATGACTGCGCAAAAGTTTTTTTTATTCAATTAGCAAAGGGAAGGAAACTAAATCAAACCGAGGAAGTAATGCTCCATAAATAAGTTAGAGTATTTATTTCAAATTGTCCATGGTTCAGAAGATATTTCAACAAAAAATTATGTCCATTACAATAATTGGAACATGGCCGATAATATGGACAATTACCTTGCCGCACCAAATGAATTTCATACCACTGAGACTCTTCTGCGTCCACCGTAAGTCACCCTACAAATGGTGCCTATAGAGCCGCTTGCCTAACAAACAGTTCTATGCACCCCATAGCTACATATGTCACCAACGACCTGATGTGTAGCTGTATTCCATTAATCTTAGCGACAGCACCCCCTCTAACGCCAGCACTTGGCCGCCTCCAATCCCATGAGCACCACGACGTCACTGCCTCTCCTTTACGTTAACTTTAATCGCTTCGCCGCTTCGAGAGAAATAATACCCTGTGCAATTCCCGAGTCAATGTACCCCCTGACTGTGGAGTCATCCACACACACTATCTTACAATACGCGTTAGTAGGTTTGGGCAGTAAGCTTAACTTCACGTCGCCGCCGGTTTCCGCCACCACCTTTTTGGGACAGGCCGCCAACACATGTTCGGACGCACCATATCGCATATATCTACTTCCGCTCCAATGAACAGTTCTTGGACGGGTCGTCATTCTCTGACAATTGTTGTATTGGTTCAGCTCCCGCACCACCGCCTGTGGTGGCTGGTGTCTTATTGATAGCCCGTCCACCCTGTATTTTGACTGGATAACCCAGAGGTTGAAGGCTTTGACGCCGATGCCTCCAGCCCCGCCAGGAAATCGTTGTACAACCCCTCGGGTGTAGCGCATTTCGCCGCCTTTAAATTAGTCTTGTACGCCTCTGGTGGTCTATGCACGATGCAAGAGACTGAATTCCCACCTATGATGTCGACTGGAGCTGATAACAGTACCTTGTCTCGATAATGTTCTGCCATAGTCTCCTTGGGCCGTTTACACCTATTCTTCAGCTCTTCAATAATGGCACCGAAATTATTGCGTAAAGGGAGCGCCTCCCTCAGCACACTACGCCACTACTCTCATTCGTAATTAATACGATCGAGACGGTAAAACAACCTCTTCGCGGCGCCGTCCAATCGCACCTGGATTGCCAGCACTTTCTCCTTCCAACACCAGCCATGTATTTCGCTAAGCATGTTCAGCCTAGAGATCCATCTGTGGATCAATTGAACGTGATAATCAGACATTTCGACACCTGTCAATAATTGACAAATATGGGTTGCGCCCACGATGTAAATCTCGCCTAGTAGTTAAGTCGTAATTTAATCCACGCAAACGCCGTGCCTTCACAACGCCTATATATTGCTATAATTGCAACAATTCGTATCGCCCAAATGATTTTAAGGCCGAATTTAACTTGATGTACAGTTTCTAGTCACCCCCACGTACTATAAATCAACTATGACGCCTTTTACTAATCAATAAGTACATAAAGTGTACCTATAACTGATATTTAGTTCCCTACCAATTTATTTACAACTTTTTGGTAACGCCCCTGTATAATAATACTCCATAATATCGAATATAACGCCTTTATAAATCGATAAGTATATAAATTTTACCTAAAACAAATAAAATCACCTTATAGATCTTATTTAGGATTTTCAGTTACGCCCCTGTATCATAATAATCAGATTCAATTTGTAATTCGCCTTTATAAATCTGCAATTGCAAAAATTTTGAATTGAAAACAAAAGGAACCACACCCGCGTTTAAAATGTTTACAATCGTCAATCGCCTATATAAAATGGTTAAATAAATTACTTTTAAATCAATTTGTAATTGTAAACGCCTTGATATTTTAGAATCAATAGCAATCACACAATGTTTTACCTGAATGTTATAGAGAACGCCTTCTCATTATTAAGTATAATTATTTGTTGTTTAATTAAATCAATCAAATCAATTTGCAGTTCGCCCTTACAATCCAATACTTATATAACTTCACCCGATCAATAATTGTTATTTACAATAATTACTGCTAAATGAATTTGTGAACGCCTTCACAATCTATAATTTCACAAATTCGTGCAATAACAATTACAACCTCTTGCAATAATTCCACAATAATTAAAAATTCGCATTCGTTATTTTATCTCGTATTTCCGGTTTACTATTTTGGCGCCTCACATAAAACATCTCTTTACACAAAACTAGCAAGAACGTCTGTTGTCTCGCCTTAAAGTAAACATGCACTGGCTAAATTGGTTTTAAATGTGTACTTTATCTTTATTTTCGCCAAATAGTCGATTTCAAGTATCCATTTACAGTATCTTTCTCCTTTATCGGAAAACACCTACGAACTCGCCTTTAAGAAAGCCTCTTCCGCCTTTATGTTAAACGCACAAAAGAATGTGAACTTTCACCAAAGATCACGCCCGATGACACCTGTTTTTCGCCGGTATGCACGAGTCTATTATCTCACACTCAAAGGGATTGTGAAGCTGAAGAGAACACATATACGTACATACATATAATAAGAAAGTAAAGTACACAGTAATTGAGTAAAATGCAATGCTGGTCAAACTAAATACTTACACTTATTATTAAATACAAAGGTGATCAAATAAACAAAAATATATGGTAATCTACAAAATTGAAATTAAAAGAAATGAAATAATTTTAATAAGAATCTTTTAAGGACAATTATACAGCCGCCCGCTGCTATAAAAATCAATTTTGAATCATATTTATTTAATTTTGACATTTATTTAGCTTTACATTAAGAAACTGTATACAGAAAAGTTATGGAAAATTAAATTTTCTTTATAAAATATATCTACACATTTTCTTATAAAATTAATCGTTATTCAGATATTGAAAGCACCTTAGTATTTTTTTACCGATAAATTACGCGTCGCACAAAAAGAAATGCGTAGAAAACACCTAAACTATATGATTAGGGTCAATATATTGCTATTTTTATATTTTTGAAATAAGCAACTGTTTCGGGAGTATTTGATATAAATTAAAAACAGCTCTTAATAAAATCACCTCGCCGCCGCTAAATTCTTCCAAAATCTAATCAGCTCCAAGTGAAATAAAAACAAATTTAAATACAAAATTTAAAGTATGTAGGTGTTTTCATTCTGGACTAACACACATCCACACCTAACAGTCATGGCCGATCTTGGCGAAACGTGGTGATATCGAAAAAAAAGGCGATTACATAACCTTCCGTACCTACATATGTACATATAGGTTGCAAGGTAATTAATAATAATTTCTTTTAAAGCACATTACCTCCCCGTTTTTAAGTTAGGGTGTATTTATTGTTGACTTCAAATCGCAAGTAAAATACCTGCTTCCAACTAACAGTAGGCCACATACCTTACCGATAGGTATTACACAATATCGTTTTAGTATAGCTGCGCTGATTTATTTATCAGTAACACACGTCGTTATTACTTTCCAGGCTACATACACATATGTAGGTACAGAAGATTATGCAATCGTTTTTTTTTTCACTATCGCTAAATCGACTTTTTACAACATTTGGTCAAGTTTTGCCAAAATCCGTTATGATGTCTGTCTGCCTTTTTGTCTATCCTGTCACCCTGTGGGTAAATTTTAAGGAACACACTGTAGACAGTTGGTTTTGTGCCAATTTTTTTTTTTCAATTTCGAGTTAAAGGAGTATAAATTTTTCCCAGCTTTTACTTGATTACCTTTTTTTTGAGTTTGGAGATACTTATGAATGGAAATTTTTATTTGTAGAAGCATGTTTCATTCACATGTGACAACAAGAGTACTGTTAGCCTAGTTTTTGTTAGAATAAATGTTCTCTTTATTTTAATTATGTGATTTTTGTTACATGGATTTGAAATTGCAACATGTGAATTACGTTTTTATGAAATTATATTAAGTTTAAAGTTATTACGGTATATAGTACATCTTTTTTGTGTTACATTGTAAGCCTCCAGACGGTCGCCTTCACTAGGATAAATTCTTGGTTTTAAACAGAGTTTGGCTTTCGTTATCGTATGTAGACCAAAATTACTTGAGGTGCTCTTTGGAAAAACATTTTAGATGAGTGGTATAATTTTTCCGATTTAGTTCTTCGAGTTAATTTGTTTCGGACTCAATTTAAAATTATTTTTTATTACTGGCTACTGACTATTTATGTACTATAGTGGGGGATGTTAACGAAGATGGCGATTTCTAAAAAAAGTGGTGATCAGTCTAGACCAGGGTGCTGGAATAGGTTTAAGTTTATTTGTTTGCGGTCAACGCAATACCCGCGAAAGTGGTAATTAAGTAGGAAGGAGTTACGTATGCTGGAGGTGCATCGAACTACCGTTGGAGAATGCTCTGCTCTCGTTGATTTGGACAATATATTGGTTCACCACACCCTTAAGTTTTTTTTAAATAAATATAAAGGCTTTTCGTTTTTCGTTATTCTATGATTGATAAAAGTGATATTTCGAACTGGTAAATAGTAGAGTAAAGTAAACAGGGTGGATAGGAATTTAAGCAACAAGTGTCAATAACGTTAAGGAACGTTTTGTAAATAACGAAATACCCACAAGTATGGTTAAATATTTTTCACTAACGATTTCTCAGTTGAAAAATTAGTCATTTGTAGAATTTTACATTGAAAGCGTACCGTAGTAGTCAACTATCAAGTCCTTCGGTCGGAACCGTGTCCGACCGATTATCGTAGTTCAGAGGAGGAAGAATGTATCATTGTTTGTTGGTGCTACGAAAGATAAACGTTTATTCTTTATTTTTCTTTCGTGAAAATTAAAGTGTGTGTTGTTTTTTTATTTTTTATTGTGTTATGTGGAGGGTTCTTTCGCTTGTTTTTGGGTAAATTATCGTACAAAGGCCCTTTAGGCAATTTTAGAAACAGGCATATTCATCAAAAATTTATTGTTGATATCCGGACTTTTTATTTGTGAAAATTCTGTATATCGAAAGTTTATATTGCCGATATTTTTTATTATTTCCGTTCTATTTAATGAAAGGTATTTGTATATTACATATAGTAACTGACTCTAACGGTCTTGCAAGCGCTGATTGTATTTGATCAACACTTCTTTAGATTTTCTTTGTTTTGGAATTTCGAAGTTTATTGTGTTCTTTTTTTTAGGTAATTGTACTAAAATTGAATATGTAAATGCATTAATATATGACCGTTGTTAATGTTTATAACTGTTTGATTAAGACATAGGAAACTATTGTAACTTCATCTTCTGTGCCTACGCTTTGACGACGTAATTTAATGAACTGAAAAGTTAAATATTTTTTAGAAATATTTAAGAAAGTTTACATCGTTTAAGGAAATTTTAACGTAACTCCTAAAAGGTTTAATGCAAAATACTTTTGTGAATTTGAGCATATTTCATAATGGGTGGATTAAATTAATTACAAATGATTGTAAATGAATTAAAGAGATTTTTTTTTAAAGAATAATTATATTGAAGAGCAGATTTATTAAGAGATCTTAAGTTAAATCTAACGTAGGTTTATGAAGTACTGACCGAACAGCTGATTGTATTTTTGTGCACACGAGGGTTTAGCGATAGTCGCTAATATTTTTGAAGTACTTTTTACAGGTATCGACCTACCGATTGTAGACATCATAGTTAATGTTTAGTCAGTTATTTTTATATAAAGCTTAGGATTTCGTTGAGGTTTTGGCGAACTTAGCGTAGATATACTCAGAGTAGAATTTTTGGTAGTAAAGTAGTTTACTTTTGGGTGAACGTTTTCGTTTCTTGTTAGACCAATGCAACACCAGCTAAAGTCGTTCACGCGTTATACATTTTTTTCACGAGTGGTGCCTGTTTGAATTTATCTACCGATAATGACGTTTCTGGAGTTGCTACAAGTGCCCTTTTACGACCTTTTAGTAAGAACCCCGTCTTCAATACTGAGCTATGCCGTGACACAAATTGCCTTTACGGGCTGGAAGCTGCAGCGAGTATTTAGCCTGTAACTGTCCGTCCGCTTATCCATCTGTCCGTCTGTCTGTCTGTCCGTCTGTCCGTCTGTCCGTCTGTCCGTCTGTCCGTCTATCCGTCAGTCCGTCCGTCCGTCCGTCCGTCCTTCCGTCCGTCCGTCTGTCCGTCTGCCCGACTGTCCGTATGTACGTCTGTACGTATGTACGTCTGTACGTCTGTACGTCTGTCCGTCTGTCTGTCTGTCCGTCTGTCATGATCATTTACCCTAAAGTCGTTCACGCGTTATAAATTTTTTTCACGAGTGGTGCCTGTTTGAATTTATCTACCGATAATGACGTTTCTGGAGTTGCTACAAGTGCCCTTTTACGACCTTTTAGTAAGAACCCCGTCTTCAATACTGAGCTATGCCGTGACACAAATTGCCTTTACGGGCTGGAAGCTGCAGCGAGTATTTAGCCTGTAACTGTCCGTCCGCTTATCCATCTGTCCGTCTGTCTGTCTGTCCGTCTGTCCGTCTGTCCGTCTGTCCGTCTGTCCGTCTGTCCGTCTGTCCGTCTGTCCGTATGTCCGTCTATCCGTCAGTCCGTCCGTCCGTCCTTCCGTCCGTCCGTCTGTCCGTCTGCCCGACTGTCCGTATGTACGTCTGTACGTATGTACGTCTGTACGTCTGTACGTCTGTCCGTCTGTCTGTCTATCCGTCTGTCATGATCATTTACCCTAAAGTCGTTCACGCGTTATAAATTTTTTTCACGAGTGGTGCCTGTTTGAATTTATCTACCGATAATGACGTTTCTGGAGTTGCTACAAGTGCCCTTTTACGACCTTTTAGTAAGAACCCCGTCTTCAATACTGAGCTATGCCGTGACACAAATTGCCTTTACGGGCTGGAAGCTGCAGCGAGTATTTAGCCTGTAACTGTCCGTCCGCTTGTCCATCTGTCGGTCTGTCCGTCTGTCCGTCTGTCCGTATGTCTGTCTGTCCGTCTGTCCGTCTTTCCGTCTGTCCGTCTGTCCGTCTGTCAGTCTGTCCGCCTGTCCGTCTGTCCGTCTGTCCGCCTGTCCGTCTGTCCGTCTGTCCGTCTGTCCGTCTGTCCGTCTGTCCGTCTGTCCGTCTGTCCGTCTGTCCGTCTGTCCGTCTGTCCGTCTGTCCGTCAGTCCGTCCGTCCGTCCGTCCGTCCGTCCGTCCGTCCGTCTGTCCGTCTGCCCGACTGTCCGTATGTACGTCTGTACGTATGTACGTCTGTACGTCAGTCCGTCTGTCTGTCTGTCCGTCTGTCATGATCATTTACCCTTAGGTCAATGTTTTAAGAAATAAACATGGTTGTTCTGTATAATTGCACCTGTCCCTACATTAAAAACAATATTTCAGAATATTAACCCGGGTTTTATGACAAAACGTTCTACCTTAACTAATTTTGCTTATTTTACTCATTTTGTTTGTCAAATAAGAACAAACAAAAGCTTGAAACCTGAAATTGCATAATAATCAAATTAGCCGCGCGGAGTGGGGGGTGGGGGTGAGTAATGTTACTACATTAACTAATCACTTGCCATCGTAAATGTCACTTCTATTATATATTGAAATAAATAGAATAAATGTTTACCCAAACTAGCCCTTCAATGTGAGGTTGAAATGTAGTTATACCGTGATTTGCTTAAATTTTGATAAATGAACTGAAAAAATAAATAAATCTGATTTTTACCTTTAGCAAACTCGAAACTTAATTCCTGTGTCCTATATTGATAGAACTAAATGCAAATTCTAGTAGAAATTAAACTTTGGCCGCTCTAGTAAGATGCTTTTGATTTAAGTGGTGATATGACGTTTCTCAATTCCAATTTTGGCAAAACCACCTTAATAATAATTTCAAACCTGCTAAAGGTTGTTAATATTTAATATTGTCATTCAATTTATTGATAATGTAATAACTTCAAATATAGTGAGTCTTATAATTTTCTTTCTAAAATCCTCCGATATAATGCAGTATATACTATCTCTCAAACCTACCTGTTCCATATAAAATTCAATTTAACTTTTAAGTTTATTAAATTTATCCTCCAAATTACGTAAGCTAGTAAACCATTTACGTCTAAAAGGTTCATAAAAAATTTAAATGGCTAACGGTTGGTTTTCTCTTGCTCATGTACCGATGCGACATTTGATCAAGGATGTCCACACCACATTTTACTTCATTATAGTGTAAGATTATTTCCGGTTTCTTATAACCATCACTTTCACAAGAGTTTGTATTATGCATCGTCGATAAAACAATTACACTTTTGCGCTTTTTGGCACATAAGACACCAAAGTTTCCTTTTCCAAAAATCGATGACCTACCATTAGGTAGGAATTCGATAGAAATAAATCTCTTGTTTTTTCTGACTGTTCCAACACATGTAAAACCATTGGTGAGCAGGGTTTTCGCCAAAACCAAGTCCGTAAAATAGTTGTCAAATACCACATTTCTATGTGTCCGGTAATATGGTTGAACCAGTTGCTGTACTTCATCACTCGCCAGTCCATTTGCAATTTAGTTTCCTACTTTGCCTGTGTAAGGAAGTCCATTGAGGGGATAATAGGTGTAGGAATCAAAAACCCACCAAATTTTAATTCCGTACTTGTCCGGCTTGGACGGCATATACTGTTTGAACGGACATCTTCCCCAGAAGGCCATAAGATGTTCCTCCACAGTGATGTTTTCCCCAGGAAGGTAGTGTTTTGCCAAATATCTATTCACTTTATCACATACTTTAAGTATGGCTTCCAGTTTGTCCTTTTCTCTTCTTAGCAGTCGGGTTTCTTTGTCATCAAACGGTATAAAGCGCAATAAAAATTTGAATCGTTTCGATCCCATGGTTGCTCTAAAGGTTGGATGTCCATACAGTGGATTCCATAAAGTATCCTAATTAGTGCCATTCGCATTAAGATGACCTGCAGTTAGCAACAAACCAAAAAATGCTTTCACTTCTACGTCATCACAAGGTTTCCATGTCGCATTCACCAAAACTCTTGCAGCTTCGGTGTTTGTATATGACACTATTTTGTTTATTATGTCATCTTCTATAAACAAATGAAAGGCATCGGTAGGATCTTCAATGATTTTTCCTGGTGGTAAAATGACTTTATACAATTTCGATTTTATAATATCATAAGATCGAGCCCGGCCAGTTGCGTACTGTTTGTTGCTCTACTCTGAACTATCTCTCCCAACTAATTTTAACGTATTCGCATCGACTGTGCCTGGTTCCGCAGAATTTTCGTCTTTTCCTAATACTTCTTGAATATCATTTGCTTCACTAGCAGTTGAACAATAATCTTCGTCATCCGGGTCAAAATCACTATCTATATCCTAGTTACTGGCGACATCATTATCTTCGTAAAGAGTTTCACAGATTTCACGAATCTCATTTTCAGATAGGTCATTCTCGCACTGTTACACACAGTATTGCCAAAATATAACTAATTACAATTATACAATCAGTCCTTCTTTTATAATAACCACAAGTAATGATAATGACATTCCTTTATAGCTAAATACTTTAGCTGATTGCCCAATAACGTTCTTCTAACAAAATCGAGATAATAATAATTACTTTCCAATGGCATTTCGAACTGTGTAATAAATTACTAATTATCGAGTTTTAATTTTCGCTATAATTATCTAAATTACACACTAAATAATGTCTCCAGGGGTACTTTAGTAACAACGAGTGTACTGATAATTGTAGTTATTCTCAGAAATGCAAGTTGATTAAATGAGGGCCTGGAAAGCCCCCGATGCCCGTTTATGTGTTATCGTAAACGTGTAATATTTCTCATATAAAAAATATTTTTTTAAACTTTATTTACGAAACAAATGCCGGTTGGGTTTCTTAAAGAGGTATAGAAGGCGTGTTTATGAACAATAGGTATTAACAAAACAATAATTAGTAATAGGTGCACCTGGTCCTGCTAGACTCCACTTACCCGGACAAGGGTTAACTAACTTACAAAATGATAAAAATCAAAATACTTCAGATAAGATAAACACAAATAAATTGATTTTATAAATATGCGGGGACCTCTATCATCCCTCAGGCGGTAGGGGGTTGGTTCAAGATTCGCTAGGGGTACCGTTTCTATTAGCGGGAACGGAAATCATCAGGCAGTTTCTCTCTCTGTCCCTCTTTAAGATTGCTGTGAAAATATGGTTAGCGAGCTGTTTATACACCCTAAAGGAACTGATCTTAATTTATATTATAGTATACATAGAAATTTATTATTTATTTTAAAATAGAATTATACAGGTGGGACCTATCGGGTAGTAACAAGTAGTACTTATTTTTAAACAGTTACTATAACTGTGTTTATAGTATTTGGCAGGTGCTGGTGACGATAAGATAACAAGGTGAAGGATTCCTTCCTGTTTGTGATCAAACAGAAAATCATTACTTTTCAAGGGAGTACTTTATAATTTATTTCTTATAAAAGTATTTCGTATTTTATAATGCATAAATGCAGCTTTTTCGATATAACTTTTACGAAAGTAAATTTGAAAAGAAACTAAATAATTTTTACTCGGGCTTTCTTAACAAGCTATCTATTTACAGTTGGTTATTGATTACGGTGGATTAATATATTATCTAATTACTCTTAGTAGTTAGCGTAAATTTTAGTAAAAAAGGATTGGTGGTGTTTATGTGTTATTAAACTCTTTGAAATTAAATATGAATGGTCTCGCTTTGAGAATATGGGGTGCGGGCACGCTTAACCCATAAGAGCCCAGGGTTGCGTATATGCAACGGACATAGTTTCATTTGCTAAAGTGTAAGTTTTGCTTCTGGAACAGAGATGGCGTCGGATATAGGTTTATAGAGCATCATTTTATGTCTGTTGTTTGGCTGTCGCTATAGTTTGCAGGTACTTTTAAGAAACGTTTTGTGTGCATACATTTTGGTTAAGGACATCAACTTACAGTAAGTATTGTATTTGTGTGATTATGAGTAGTAACGAATTTGCTTTTATTGAAAGTTTGTATATATATATATATATATATATATATATATATATATATATATATATATATATATATATATATATATATAAGCCTCCGAAGTGAATTACCTCACTGATGAAGATTCTGGGGACGAGGAGGATGCCGATATAAACAAACTGTCAGGTAGACAACTACAAGTTCCTGCAGAAATTCAACTACGTGAGGAAGGAATTGTAGATGATGTTCAAGACGAACCAGAAGCAGCGTATGAAGATTTAGGACATAGTTGGATACAGGGTGATTTAGAAAACCATAGTCGTGAGTTTTTACAATCTGACTATTCTGTTTTCAAAGACTTAACCCCGGTCGAGTTATTTGAATTATTTTTTGACGATGGATTGATAGAATATTTAAAAACTGAAAAGTGCGTTATGCTTCACAAAAGAATTTTTCAGATACTAGTATTTCTTCTGAGCTGACGATAAGTGAGCGGTAAGGAAAGCGGTTTCAGGACTTCTGTTAAGAAGTATGCTTCAGACTAAATTTAAAGGTAATACTCACTGGTACGTACAGTTTTTGTAATTTACGAAACTGCAACCGAAATATGTCGATTTGCTGCACGTCAGTTTTTATTTTGTTTTGCCTGGTATGTGCATTTGTGTAAGTTGGTGTACGGTGTGTGAATAGCATATCAATTGAACGATTCTGGGTTATACCCGTTGCTCTGTTTAATTGATATCCCGGAGAGCATTTAAGCAAAATATACCATTATATAGTCAATAGTGCGATATTCGCTGCTTTGAATGGTCGAGACCAAACAAAAGTATGTTTTGCCATTTTTCTATGAAACGTACCGCATTATGCCTTAGACGAGTAGGCATAAAGTCTTTCACATACACTAATGAAAATACTATACAAAAACTGCAAATGTTATGAGGATATATTGAAACATGCATTACAGATTAGACCAACATGTTATCAACATAATAATAGTAATAAATAAATTTTGCGAATTTAAGCACATTGCAGTCTAACTTGTATCTTGTAAACGAAGCGTTTGCGGACTGTAATCTTTAATTCTTAGAATTTCCCATATAATAATCCTATTTAATATTTTATCGTAATTTCAGGACTACCATAAAACAAATTTTGTCGAAAAAACCCAAAAACAATCAATTTTATTGCATATCAATACTACATTGTATTGCAATCTCTGAATAATGTGAAAAGCTTAATGCCATCCGATCCAACGCATAATGTTAGTTTTAGTAAAGTTTGGCAACAAGTACCTGGGTTTGGTCCGAGTGCGTTATGCGCATGAAAACATGGAAAAATATACCCCGTTTAGTCACGTTTCTGAAAACATGCCAGTGGTTGGTCTCGACCAATCCGAGCAGGGAAAATCGCACTATTGACTATATAATGATACATTTTGCTTAAATGACCTCGGGTATTGGTAGAATTTGGGCCAATGGACTTAGTGAAAACTACATCAGGAATATTCCCCGACGTGGCGTAGTTTACTGGCATAAGCGGAATATTGTATTAACTTACATGCAAGTGACCACAGGTTTAAGCAGCAGTAAACCTTGGTGCATTGAAATAAGTTCAGGTGGGTTGAGTCCAGTTGACTCAACAGAATGCAGGTACACGGAACGTAACGGAGCAGAAAGATGATAGTCAGTCTGGGCTCTTAAAAGAGACCCAGGGGATGAATCGGGTTGACCCAACGGAATGAGATATATGTACATATATATATATATATATATATATATATATATATATATATATATATATACACATACAATGGTAAATGTCATGGTAATATAGAAATAAGCTCGGAATAAAAGGTACATTAAACATAGAGTCATTGCGAAGGAATTGATTAAACATATATGTAAACCGCAAGTTGCATAAGTGCAGCTTAACATAAAACTAAGTACATATGTAATTATACGGCATGTTGTTAGCTATTTAATTCAAGTTTCGCATTTATCCCATTGTAATCATGACTGCACGGCAGAATTATTCATGCTAGTAGTTTCCGATCAAAAAAAATTACCATTCATTAACGTGAAACTGAATAACCTCAATTTAAACGCTTTAGTCGACACTAGAATCGGAAATTTCATTAATAAAGGAAAGTGTTATAACGAAAAATTCGAAATTATTTGAAAATGAAATTATTAGCGTTAAGAAAATAGAAGTTTATGCAGCTACAAATAAGAAAATCAGCGCTATCAGTAAAATCCAAAATAGAGGAGCTAAAATACGGAATGAAATCTATTCTACGCAGTGATTTATAACACCAAATTTCAACATGGACATAATAATTAAACAAATTAAACAAATAAAAATGACAATTGATGCCATGAATAATAAATTATTAGCGGTAATGTACTGCCTGTAGGACTACATTAACTCCAAAAATAACACTTTTTGAAAGTCAAGTCGTTTGGCCATAATCTTCCGTGTGGAATAATGTGAATAACCCTGTATATATATATATATATATATATATATATATATATATATATATATATATATATATATATATATATATACATAATGTTTTTAGAAGTGATGGTGGTGTGTTGCTCAGGACTCCTCGTCCTCTTCAGCGTGTGGATTTCGTGGTTGTTGGGTAGCGTGGTTGTGTTATGCCTGTTGACATCGTTGTTTGTTTAACTGTTGTGTGGACTGTCCTGTTGTCGCTCGGTTGTGTCTGATGTTGCTGATGCCCTGCGTATCTGAAATAAAGAGAAACATGTGTTAAACGTGTGACATTGTCGTTGCTATCAGAACAAAATTGAATAAATTATCGATACTTTATACTCACCCAGGGAACCCGTCTTTGCCTCGGGATTTTGTATGATTACCCAAAAAGGGCAACCACCTCTGAGCCGTGCGTTAGGATCACTCCCCACAGGTCCATTTCAGCTTTCACCTGAGCGAGCGCCGCTGCCACCTTGCAGATGACTGTTATGGCCTTCTCCAAATTGATACCTCCGAGGAGGGTCAATATGAAGCCGAATCCTAGGGCGCGTTGAGCAGGCGAGGTAACGATAGCGGCGGGAACCGCTATCAGTACTTCCGCCTATTCAACTTTGCTTGCCGTCGCTTGGGAGCAACTGACAAACTCACGCCAGTCCGGATAGATATAAGAAGGTGCCGCAGTCGGCTGTGTCCTCATCAGTCTCTGTTGTCCTTCCGTCTTCTTCCGCAGTGGAGGTTGAGGGAACTTCGGGCAGCCCTGTATCATTAATTAAATTAAATTGTGATGTAAAAAGTATGACAAAGGTATGGTTAACTAAAGGTTAGAAAATATCGTCACAAAACTTAAGCAGCGTCACAAAAAAAATTGCAAAATAGGAGCAACGAGAATGATACTAAGTATTACAAGCAAAATAAAAAAAATTACACTCAACTTCTAAGGAAAGCTAAAGTATAGATACGCATTAAACGATAAAACATGTGGTGCCATTATTGATAAAAGTTATCCAACAATGTATGTATGCCCCGTAGGAAGCTTAGAGGTCACTGATGTTATAATCAATCTAAAAAGATCAAATTCAGCCGGTATCGATGGAATTACTGCAAACATTATTAAAAATGCTATTAATTATTTTATTTCAAACTAATACGTTATAAGCAAATAAACCCTTAGTTACCGTAACCATAAACACGTTCATAACTCCCTTGGGATGTTATGAACTGGCGTCTAGGTAGTTATAGATTTATAACTGCCCTTTAATCATTCAAATGTATTTTGAAAAATATTTGCAAACTTGTCAGTTTTTATATACATGGTAATCATGCCTACTTAATTTTTAATTTAATAACCAAAAAATTTTATTTGCGTATTTCATTTTTAACGTACTAGTATGAAATAAAGTTATTTATCTATCACGGGAGTTAAGTATGTTAATAACGTCCGGCAACTTAACAATCTCTTGGGAATAACGTCCCTCGGGATTGCAATGCGTTGCCCTCGGTAATTAAGATACCCATAACTCCCTTGAAAAATAAATAAGTATAATCCTCCCATTGACACATGTAATAGGTGGTATATTTCCAGGTCTGCTAAAAACTGTAAATGTAGTACCACTTCCTAAAAAGGGCGATTTTTGCTGTATGGATAATTATAGGCCAAAAATATTAGATGGAGTAGTTTTCAATAGGATAATCAGTTGTTTAGACAAGCTTGGTATAATACCTTCATCGTAACATGGGTTTCCAAAGAATAAATACACAAAAACAGCGACATTAGGCTTTTTACTAAACGTATTTGAAAATCTAAGCAATAAGAAAAAATGTATAGGAATATTTTAGGATCTAAGTAAGGCATTTGATTTTGTCAATCATGCGTTGCTCCTGGACAAAATTCAGCTAATTGGCTTGAGAGGAAAGAATCATACGTGAATTACACCTTACTGGACCGGGCGTTCCCAAGTTGTAGAGACTAATGGGTTTAAGTAGTGATAAGAGGTCGGTTCTGTACCAGTTCAAGATCAACCGCTCCCTGGTGTTCAGATATGAAAGTTCTTGGAGCTATTCAAGGTTAAACGTTTGGCGGAAAATTAAAATTTTTAGAGCTGTTCAAAATACCACGGTAAAATCTAAAAATAGAAATGTCAAGGTTATAATACTACAATTCTTAGAAATCTAAAAACACGATTTTCGAGCACAAATCGAAGTAATTAACTACTTTCGGGGATGTAAAATTTATTATAATTACAACCAGGATCAAGGATTCGATACCATTATTTGCGGATACCTATGCCTACAATTTTTATATAAGTAATCGGTATAATGTGATATCCATAACATTCAGTTTAGAAGGTGTTGGTAAGACAGCTAGCTACAACTTCTATCCACCGATAGAGATATTTTTGAGCAAGGAATACGTTATCGGATTGGTTGGATTTTACGGCTGCAACAGCATCAGAAACATTTATACAGACAATGATAGATTTTATTTTAAAACAAATCCACCCCATTTGCGAGTGATTAATATTCCACACGGTGCATATGGGTTAGATGAAATTGGCGATTATCTAAAATCTAAGATTCCCACAGAACAGTTTGCACACTTAAATGAGATTTTACTAAAGAAAATATCATTGGTCGCATGCTATGGTTTGAGTCTAAAATATGAGAACTAAATATTTTACATACGTCTGCGTTAGATATCCAAATACTAAAGCACACTAATCTACATGTAGAGTGCAATGTTATAAAAGGGTCAGATTGAAACGGGAAACCTAAAAAAGTATTATATGAGATTGACGTTTCAGTTTCATCTAGTTATCGTCTAGATAAAACTCCCAGCAATACTCAATATTCAGAAGTAAACACCGACATAATTAGTAATACTTACAATACATTTGACTAATCAAAAGGGCGAACTAATAGACTTTGGTAAAAGTGAACCATTCACAGTACGCTTGGAATTAAAGTAACATGGGTTTGAGAATTAATCAAGGATCGATGATTTAAAAGTTCTTACCGACAATCGTCTTGCAAAACATACATTTAATGATACTATAATTAAATCATATATTCATTATTTTCTAAATATGAACCTTCCGAATAAATTCGTATCTCAATTCAAAGTCAAGATCTAATTGCGGCTACTTACGATAGCTTTCTGTACACAGAAGGTAAGATTGAGCTCAAAAAAGAAGATGAAAGAAAAGCATGCAACTTAACCAATAATTTCCCCATCTAAAAGTGGAAGTTTGCCGAATTCCAGGTGTAACATCTACACTTAAGGGATATATTACTTATACGGCAATCAAGAGCAAAGCACTTAGCCATTTGGGGTGGTCACCAAAGAATGAAGAACCATTACAAGTAGAATTCTAGGAGCAAAATGGATAGAATCTTTTACAGTGTGCATACCATTGAACCACATATTTGGAATAATGGAGGATTATCATCAATTAATCCTGAATATGTGTCAAGAGTTGATTTTAATTCGATCTAGATGCGATACAAACTGATGCCATGGTGACGGTGATGCGACAATAACCTTAAATAAGATTCAACTGAAAGTACTACACTTAACACTTAGTGATGCTGTAAGGAATCAGTAAAAATTCTATTATTACTATTCCATTTCGTCAATAGGAGTTATACGAATTACCTGCTTAGAACCAGCAACCTTAGACATATGGCCAATAAAAATGTCAACGCAACTGGAAAAGCCACGTTGGATAATTGTTGCATTCCAACTAGGTAAAAGGTACACAAAGTCAGCAAGGGCTGGAAGTTTTAATCAAATTAACATCAGAAACCTTAAAGTACATCTGAACTCTGAGTATTATCCATATGAAGCAATGCATTTGACTTCACTTCTAACCAATTCGTACCTGTCTATCACAATTTTTTGAAATTTCGATGTGATCACTATGATGAAGATGGAAAGATTATTTATCTAGGGACTGACGCGTGTGTTGACTAATGAGAGACGTGGCGACCTTCCTAGAAAGTTTATCAAGGGGGCTGCTGATGTATCTGTTGACTAATGAAATCACTAATTTTATTAATCAATATTGCATTTAAAAATTATAAAATGGTTAAATCAGGGATGATTTCTAACACATTCGTGACCTTTCGATACCACTCTTAACCTGAACAACATAAAAATAAATTTATTAGGGAAACTATTAAAAGCAAGGGTAAAATATATATTACGTAAGGTAGATAGATAGATCAGATAAGATCATTTTAGGCTGCTTTGATCACATATTAGTTAGGAATAGGAACTAGAAAATAATTCAAATTTAATATTTGAACTATAAGTTCATTATGAAATTATATGCAATGTATGTATTTCTAAATATATGATTGATAACATTGTTAACCTTTTGTAATATAAGAACATCCATACGACATGGATGTTAACGCGACATTGATCAGGCAAGTTCCTATGATACATGAAAAATAATAATTAAAGACGATACATTTTTGAGATTTCTCGCTACTACTGAATAAAAATTGCAACGGCATTTCAGGTTTCATAACCGAAACAGTCAATATGTGGATGTGCTACACAGCTGAATCGTGGACCAAAGCTGTAGATGCACGTACGGCAGTGGAACTTTTAGTTCAACATTTGTCGGCATTGGTATTTGGTACCAAACATGAGGCAGTATATAGTTTATGACAACGATATACGGAAGACGAATAACATGCACTTGCGGGGAAATATGAAAACGGCATAAAATTATGCCAAAAGTATTTAAAGGGTCGATATTGTTTGACATGTATAATACAAAAGTTAAATGCGGTACAACTAGAAAATTTTACTCTAGAAAGTGAAGTAGTAGGAAGTTAGAGATACCAGTGAAGATGAACAGCGAGAAGAAAAGTGTTAGTTATTAATTATATTTTCTCGAGTAGAAAAAGAATGGTACATTGTTTGACAAGTTATCTTGTTTAAGATTGATGAAAGTGTACAAGATATTCATACGTTTACGTTTTAATTATAAAATTAAAGTAGTAAACAAGTAGTTACAATATGTAATTAAAAATTATTATTAATTTTATTAAATACATAAATAAAAAGTTTACCTCGAGTAGAATCTGAACCTACGACCTGTACTTTGCTAAATTTAGAATTTACATCAGTTCTACATACATAAAGACAAAATTTACATCGATTGGGGCTTGTACTTGGATAGCGCAATTGGCAGCGCGGTACTCTAGCACAGTACAGGTCGTAGGTTAAAATACTACTTGAGGTAAGCTTTCTATTTATGTATTTAATAAAATTAATAATAATTGTTAATTACATAATTACCTTTGAAATTATTCGTTCATAACAAAACTTATAATAAATTATTATTAGTCAAGTTGCTTTGGTATGTTTGAATCCTTGCGATATTGCAGGCTCGCATTCCATTAATATAAGTAATTTGAGTGTTATTTCATTAAATTTAGAATTTACATCAGTTGTACATACATAAAGACAAAATTTACATCAATTGGAGCTTGTACTTCGATAGCGCAGTTGGTAGCGCGGTACTTTAGCAAAGCACAGGTCGTAGGTTCAAATCCTACTCGAGGTGAACTTTTTATTTATGTATTTAATAAAATTAATAATAATTTTTAATTACATATTTACCTTTGAAGTTATTCGTTCGTAACAAAACTTACACTAAAGTTACAATATGTAATTACATTTGCATAGAAACGAAATTTAAATCAACATGTAAACTTCCATTATTTATAATTTAATGCTCGAATGCAAAATGAATAAACAATTGTAGGAAATATATTAAGCAAAATATTTTTCGTTTGACTAATCAAAAGGGCGAACTAATAGACTTTGGTAAAAGTGAACCATTCACAGTACGCTTGGAATTAAAGTAACATGGGTTTGAGAATTAATCAAGGATCGATGATTTAAAAGTTCTTACCGACAATCGTCTTGCAAAACATACATTTAATGATACTATAATTAAATCATATATTCATTATTTTCTAAATATGAACCTTCCGAATAAATTCGTATCTCAATTCAAAGTCAAGATCTAATTGCGGCTACTTACGATAGCTTTCTGTACACAGAAGGTAAGATTGAGCTCAAAAAAGAAGATGAAAGAAAAGCATGCAACTTAACCAATAATTTCCCCATCTAAAAGTGGAAGTTTGCCGAATTCCAGGTGTAACATCTACACTTAAGGGATATATTACTTATACGGCAATCAAGAGCAAAGCACTTAGCCATTTGGGGTGGTCACCAAAGAATGAAGAACCATTACAAGTAGAATTCTAGGAGCAAAATGGATAGAATCTTTTACAGTTGCATACCATTGAACCACATATTTGGAATAATGGAGGATTATCATCAATTAATCCTGAATATGTGTCAAGAGTTGATTTTAATTCGATCTAGATGCGATACAAACTGATGCCATGGTGACGGTGATGCGACAATAACCTTAAATAAGATTCAACTGAAAGTACTACACTTAACACTTAGTGATGCTGTAAGGAATCAGTAAAATTCTATTATTACTATTCCATTTCGTCAATAGGAGTTATACGAATTACCTGCTTAGAACCAGCAACCTTAGACATATGGCCAATAAAAATGTCAACGCAACTGGAAAAGCCACGTTGGATAATTGTTGCATTCCAACTAGGTAAAAGGTACACAAAGTCAGCAAGGGCTGGAAGTTTTAATCAAATTAACATCAGAAACCTTAAAGTACATCTGAACTCTGAGTATTATCCATATGAAGCAATGCATTTGACTTCACTTCTAACCAATTCGTACCTGTCTATCACAATTTTTTGAAATTTCGATGTGATCACTATGATGAAGATGGAAAGATTATTTATCTAGGGGACTGACGCGTGTGTTGACTAATGAGAGACGTGGCGACCTTCCTAGAAAGTTTATCAAGGGGGCTGCTGATGTATCTGTTGACTAATGAAATCACTAATTTTATTAATCAATATTGCATTTAAAAATTATAAAATGGTTAAATCAGGGATGATTTCTAACACATTCGTGACCTTTCGATACCACTCTTAACCTGAACAACATAAAAATAAATTTATTAGGGAAACTATTAAAAGCAAGGGTAAAATATATATTACGTAAGGTAGATAGATAGATCAGATAAGATCATTTTAGGCTGCTTTGATCACATATTAGTTAGAATAGGAACTAGAAAATAATTCAAATTTAATATTTGAACTATAAGTTCATTATGAAATTATATGCAATGTATGTATTTCTAAATATATGATTGATAACATTGTTAACCTTTTGTAATATAAGAACATCCATACGACATGGATGTTAACGCGACATTGATCAGGCAAGTTCCTATGATACATGAAAAATAATAATTAAAGACGATACATTTTTGAGATTTCTCGCTACTACTGAATAAAAATTGCAACGGCATTTCAGGTTTCATAACCGAAACAGTCAATATGTGGATGTGCTACACAGCTGAATCGTGGACCAAAGCTGTAGATGCACGTACGGCAGTGGAACTTTTAGTTCAACATTTGTCGGCATTGGTATTTGGTACCAAACATGAGGCAGTATATAGTTTATGACAACGATATACGGAAGACGAATAACATGCACTTGCGGGGAAATATGAAAACGGCATAAAATTATGCCAAAAGTATTTAAAGGGTCGATATTGTTTGACATGTATAATACAAAAGTTAAATGCGGTACAACTAGAAAATTTTACTCTAGAAAGTGAAGTAGTAGGAAGTTAGAGATACCAGTGAAGATGAACAGCGAGAAGAAAAGTGTTAGTTATTAATTATATTTTCTCGAGTAGAAAAGAATGGTACATTGTTTGACAAGTTATCTTGTTTAAGATTGATGAAAGTGTACAAGATATTCATACGTTTACGTTTTAATTATAAAATTAAAGTAGTAAACAAGTAGTTACAATATGTAATTAAAATTATTATTAATTTTATTAAATACATAAATAAAAAGTTTACCTCGAGTAGAATCTGAACCTACGACCTGTACTTTGCTAAATTTAGAATTTACATCAGTTCTACATACATAAAGACAAAATTTACATCGATTGGGGCTTGTACTTGGATAGCGCAATTGGCAGCGCGGTACTCTAGCACAGTACAGGTCGTAGGTTAAAATACTACTTGAGGTAAGCTTTTATTTATGTATTTAATAAAATTAATAATAATTTTTAATTACATATTTACCTTTGAAGTTATTCGTTCGTAACAAAACTTACACTAAAGTTACAATATGTAATTACATTTGCATAGAAACGAAATTTAAATCAACATGTAAACTTCCATTATTTATAATTTAATGCTCGAATGCAAAATGAATAAACAATTGTAGGAAATATATTAAGCAAAATATTTTTTCGTTTGAATAATTGTGCATACTAAAATAAAACTATTAAAAACAAGCATAGTGTAAGTATAAAATCGTATCAAATGGTGAGAACAGACAATAATAAAACGTAGGTATGTGAAACAAAATTTATTACTGAATTTATATAATCCAAAAGAGAAAAAAACAGTAGAATTAAACATAATAGTTTTAATACTCACTCTAATAATCCATAAGGATTTGAATATACCTTTGTCTATATACAGCTTGAAATTGTTATTCTCGGATATACCCGACTTCAGTAGCCTGGTTGCACAGAAACGAAATTTATATCAATATGTAACCTTTCATTTTCTATAATTTAATACCCGAATGCAAAAGGAATAAACAATATTGTAGCGAATATATTAAGCAGAATACTTTTTTTAGATTGAATAATTATGAATACTAAAACAAAGCTGTTAAAACAGTATAAAAACAAGCACTATACAGCATGAAAGTCATTATATCAAATGGTGAAGAAATAATAATAGTAATAAAACGTAGGCATGCGAAAATAAATATATTATCGAATTTACATATAATCTAAAACAGAAAAAAATTAATGGAATTAAAGGTAATAATTTAGTTATTTACTCTAATGATCCATAAGGATTTGAATATATCCCTATCTACTTTAGTAGCTTGGTTCTCGACAAAGGAGTGCCATATCCTCTTATCAACGCTACATTATACTAAAATAAAACTATTCAAATCAACAACATGCAGCAACACAATTACTCACTCCCGCATATGTCTCTTCTACATGCTGTATTAGTCTTTTTTCTGAAAATTCAAGAAAAAAAATAAAAAAGCATAATTTAGACAAAAGTATAATTACCTGCCGCAGTTTGAGAAAACCCCATTACGATATTAAATTCTGTAATGAGGATGATAGATTTCGATAAACGCATTGCATGTAGTAAATGTGCTGTTGGTGGTTGAAGACATTCATCATATTCAATTATCGTTTTTCCCGTGAATGATTAACGTACGCTCGCTATAAGTGTTTACAGCGGTATACACATCACTGCTGGCAGAGATATAATAGGAGCTGTATATTCGAGGCCATCCAGATTTCAGTTGTATACTAGGAAATTGTACATGATAACTAGATCTATCGCTGAAGAACATATACAATCGTTTAGAATAAAATAGTGTTCAATATAGATACTGCATAAGTCTGGAGCACGTAAAGCAGTCGTCTTAGCAGAGGTAGCAGTAATTTCAATAAAAGTAGGTGTAGCGGTAGTAGGGTAGTAGCTATACTTTGATTCTTCTTCGGGAAGTCTGAATGCCTTAGAACATTACCAGGTCCATCAAACGGATATTTACTGCGATTACCTCCAACTACCCTAGAATGATTATATCATTGGAACGATATTAATGTATCGTAACTATTAGAACTGTATTTAAATTTTAATATTTTTCCCAAACTTTAAACACATTAGTGGTTAATTTTATTATACGCATGTCTGTACTTTCTAAACGATAACTTAGGACTGGCTTTTCCCAATGATATGGATGTGTTGCGTACATGTTGATAGCATCTTGGTTGGCACATCTTGGGGTGGTTAATAGTGTTACGGATTCATCATTTAGAATGATTAAACTACGATTTTCTATCGACGCACCCACATCTTCATTGATGTAACCATATGCACGCAAATAAGTTTCAACCATCTCCAAATTTCTTTCGTCATCCCTACACGTAACTAGTGCAGTACAACTGCACGTCACTGCAAAAACTACAACAGCCTTTATTGCAACTAACAGAAATTCCCGTAAAAAGCTATAAATAAGCCAGTGAAACAAGTTTATTTAAGTATATCCTTTATTGACCGCCTTTTTTGATTCACTATACGCCGAGTAATGATGCATTGCATAACTTTTCATCAACCGTTTAAAACGTTTATCGTCCATGATCTAATTATAACTTATCGGGAGCTCCACCTTCCTTCAAAATTGAAGGCATCGCTCGACAAAATTCGTCGGCATTCTTCGATTTTAGGGGGCGTGTCTATAGATATTTAGAATAGCAGCCTATCACTGTTAGATCTTTTACCTTACGCATCGTAATTACTGCCCTTGGTTAATTTTAAATTCGGCTTATCTAGGTATGTCCTATTTAAATTCGCCTCTTCTACGTATGTTCTAGTTGCATCATTATTTTCTAGGATGAATTCAAAGGTGAGCTCCCTCATTGGAACCTATTTCTAATTTTAAGTGTTGCACCATAACAATTACAGAAACCTAAATCTTCTTTAGAAAAAAGTATACCACCAGGTGGAGTCGTGATCAATCTTTAATCTACCTTTAAAAATGAACCACTAGGTGGAGTCATGATTAGCCTCTATTAAAATACATAAACAATCGAGGTTAAGCCTAAACCTATACAATAAGCTATTATAATCATTATTATTACTATTATTATTAACTCCTCATGAACCATTAAGAATGCTTATTATAGAATTCACGTCCTTGATCCGATTGCAAGTTATCTGGAGCTCTACCCTCTTTCAAAATGGAACTCATCGCTCGACCAACTTCTTCGGCATTCTTCGACTTTAGAGGAGGTGACCATAGATATTTATAATAGTAGTCTATCACTGCTAGAATTTACTTATGATTACGGTTATCGTCAGCCTACGGAGTAAAGTTGGCTAAATTCGCCCGCCAGAGATCATCCCGATAGTTCGTTCCTTATGAAATTCTTCCGTGCAGGTTCATGCAATTCTTCGACACCGCTAGCTTTAGAGACATTGCTTCGAATAGGTCTGAAATTAGATAGAAGCCCACCATCGAGTACTCATAATGGTGGGAACTGATGTTTCCAGACGCCTAACTCTCGGTTCCAGCTTCGCAATTTTCGTCTCCTAATTAGTAGCTTCCTGTGGACAGGTGAAGCTTGCCCGCAACGAAGTCCAAGACAGAAATAACATCTGGTTTGAAAAATATAATTAATTGTTACTTATAAGGTACGGTATTTGTGTTTATTGTCTTTTCGGTGTCGCTTCTGGGCTGCTGACGACAATGGCGTCGCTTCTGGGCGAACCAAACGGCCTCGGACACGACATAGTGTTCTTTGGGGCCACTCCTGTACTGCTCGGTCTCCAAACAGGTGACTTCGGGTTTCATCAGCGAAGGAAAGTTTCCGAGTTCTTTCCCTAGCGGTTACAGATGTCACTAAAGCAATATTAATACGGACGGAGGAGAATACGGTCTACAGGGCCACAATTCCCTTCAATAAACGCAATAATCCCAAACCCAAAGAGCAAGTAATTATCAAACTAAATGTGATTCCTACTTACTAATTACTCTTTTACCTCATAATCTCAATTCACGAATTCACTTTTCGCTGCGTATGTAACGAGAACGAAAAGAAACAGGAAGGACATTTTGTGAAAGCACTAACTTATATAGAGTATGACACTTAAAAGTGGGGAATGGTTGGAAATTCCATAATTCTAACGATGAGACGCCAGCGTAGCAATCTGTTTTAATTGATATTAAATCAACTATTGCATTAATATTTTTTTTTGTCGTGCTAAAATGATTCTTTATGTAGTAACAGCACGATTGATATAAAATTCGGCCAATTTCCATTAGCAAATAATACTTATTCGATCTAACGGTTTAATTAGTAATTAATAGCACTTATATCAATTAAAATTCACGCAATTCCGGAAAGCTAACCACTGCTCGACACATCTGTCGGTGTTAGCGTTATTTAAATACATAAAATTTTGTACAATAGGAAAAGATTAGATACGACCTTTTGTAGTTGAAATTCATAGAAGGTATTTCAGATTTAACTTTACTTATTTATATCGAAAAAAATAACTAATTTATGAAGACGGTGGTAATTATTACTTGTTTATTTTAATTTAAAACTCTCTTTATTAGATTAATCGGATTTTAAAGTCTAATTGAGTGATTTCGTTTCTTGTCATTCTCTATTATATAAAAGGTTTTGAATGTGAATTTTCCATGTAATATGTGCGTTTTAATATAAACTAAATTACTTCTTATCAAGTTTCAATTTCAGAATAACAAAAAGAAAACTTGCATTTATATTAACGGTGTAATTATTTACAGTACTTGATAAGTTTTAATTTTGAAACAAAGAAAAATTTCTATTCACAATTAACCCGCCAGTGGTCGCTATATGAGCAATTTGCTCACAAATATTTTTTACTTGATGACAATTGTTTGTAGAAACGAGCAGGGCTTTGCGAATTTTTCTAGCTGAGTTTTATGGTTTCCTTATGCGTGCATCGCATAGTTCGGTGTTAAAACTGCATTTTTCAACGGTCAGTTAATCATTTGTTTGTGCGCCGTCACTAGTGTGAGCATTTTTCTCATCACACTACCACCCACGTTATAATTTTTAATAAATACCTTTATTTAATATTTTTAAAGTTTTTAGTGCTTTGTGTTAGTAGTCACTGTAAAAACATTGTGTGTTAGTGCATTTAGGATGAATCGAGGGAGAAAGCTGGTTAAAATGGCCTTGAGCCGAAATATGGAATTTACAAATATAGGTAGGGAAGGTATTTTTTTCGTATTTTGACAGAAAAAAAGGAAAATGATATATATAAAAAAGAGGAGTGTTTATATTAGTTACGCGTTTCTAATTGAGACCAAATATATAATACATCGTTGTCATGGACATTTATTTTATCATTTAGCTATAATAAAAATTCGTTTCAAAATTTTACATCCAAAATATAAAGAATAACGTGTTTTACTCGTACGAAAGGTGTATCTTGCTTGTATCAAAATTAGTTCTCTCGCTAGTAAAACGTCACTTTTCCTTACTTGCAAAACAATTTACTATTATATACTCAAGAGTTATTTTCATTCAATTATAGCATCGCCATCATGGGTAGCTCAACCACAGTTCGAAATAATTGATGATTTTTGTCAAGAAGAGAGGTGTGACGATGTTGAAACAGACGAACCTTCAGAACACAGTGAACATGACAATGATACTGAACAATCAGACTCGGAATCTGAAATCCCTAAAGAAGAGTCAATAGAAAACCTGTGCTACAATGGTCGTGATACTTACACAAAATGGCGCATGCATCCTCGAAGACAAAACGTAACAGTCAAAAAGCAAAACATTGTTACAAATATGCCTGGCGTGAAAGAAAATGCAAAAAATGCAAAAAGTATTATTGACTCTTGGTTACTGTATTTTAGTAGCGAGACAATTCAGTACATAACAGTATGTACAAATATCTATTTGGAAATGATGCGCACCAGATATACACGCGAAAGAGATTGCAATGCCAGTAGTACTGAAGAAATACTGTGTCTATTTGGTCTTTTGTATATGGCTGGAGTAAAGAAAGTTCAACATCTGAACGTGAGGGAATTATGGGAAAACGATGGAACAAATGGCGATTGCTTTAGAGCTTGTACGTCATATCGAAGGTTCTACACGCTTTTGAGAGCTTCACGATTTGACGATGTAAACGACAGGGAACAACGAAAAGCTATAGACAATCTCGCACCAATTAGATCAATATTTGATGGTTTTGTAAAAAAATGTTTGGAACATTACCAAGTAGCAGAATATTTGACCATAGATGAAATGTTACCAGCATTTAGGGGCCGTTGCAAATTTAGGCAATACATTGCAAACAAGCCATCAAAGTACGGCATCAAAATTTACTCCTTAGTGAATTGTCAAACGTTCTACACCTCAAACATGGAAATCTATCATCTATCCAGGTAAGCAACTAGAAGGACCTCACACAAATGACAACAAAGCAGGTAGCGTTGTAAGAAGACTAGCTTCTCCTATACTCAACACGGGAAGGAACATAACAATGGACAACTATTTTACATCTGTGCCATTAGCAACAGAATTGATAAAACCAAGAATCAACAATTGTAGGCACAATACGAAAGAATAAACGAGAATTATCCCCAATTTTTACACATACTAAAGGAAGACCTCAATTTAGTAGCATGTTTGGTTTTCAGATATTGGAACTATCGTTTCATATGTCCCCAAAAAAAAAACAAAAACGTATTGCTGCTTTCTACTCTACATTCGAGTGATACGATAGATAATGATACAGGTAAATACAACAAACCAGAAATCATTTTTTTTATAACAGCACAAAAGTTGGGGTCGATGTAGTTGACCAACGGATAAGTAACTATTCAGTAGCTAGAATAAGTTGTCGTTGGCCACTAACTATATTTTTCTGTATGCTAAATATTGGTGGAATCAACAGTCAAATTATATAACCATGCCAATACTGGAGAAAAACTAGAACGCAGATTTTTTTTAAAACAGTTCGCTTTGAAACTAATGAAACCGCACATTACAACAAGGCTAGCAGTTACCAATTTATCCCTAAAGCTACGAACCTCGATGCAAAAGATAGCTGAGGTAGAAGTAACACTGCAGTCTGCTAGTACGTCAGAAAGAGGATTTTGTTCATTGTGTCCACGACGAAAAAATAGAAAAACAAAAAAAAAATTGCGTCAAGTGTGACAAATACTTGTGCAACGAACATCTAAAATGTATTTGTGCAAACTGTCTTGAAGAACCTTTTACTGAATAACTTTAGTTTCTACATATTTTAATGTATTAAGATTTAATAAAAATAATTATTTTTTGACTTGAATTCTTGATTTTAATTACCTCAACCGCGTATGTCATTTTAAACTGTGTGTGAGTAAAATGCTCACCCGCGACCACTGGCGTAATTATCATTCTAGCGACCAGTGACGGGTTAACGCCTTTACTCTTATCAATATTCAACGGGACGTAGTTAATTAATTTACGGACTTACTGTTTGTATAATATTAGTGCAGTAAAAAGGAAAAAAAAGCTAATCTTCACAATTTTTCTATAAAAATTTCTAATAGATGCGGAAAAATTAACCGCATATTATGTAAAACAGTATTTTATTAATAATAATGAAATTTACTATACAACGTTATCCAGTTTCATAAGTTTTGCTAAAACATCGTATAATTGCTCTAATAAACCTTTATTTGCATAACGAATATTAAACATGGAAAGATCAACTGTTCCTGATAGCTTCACGCTGTCAGTAAAATCGTTAGATTCATAAAATTCATTCTTATCGATAAAGAATAGATTCCCGGTACTATATCTGAATATTGTTGTTATTTTGATTTGATAGATTTGGAAACGTATCCATATGCAGTAAATGTGCTCTTGGTTGTTGAAGACATTCATCATATTCAATGATCTAGTTCTTCCCGTGAATGATAAGAAAAGTTAGCGTTGGGGTAGGAATGCTGGGTCATCGCATTATTGAGCCATTTTTCTTACATGAACACCTTACAGAAGAGCGGTTCTTGCAGTTACAACCAAGCTGGTAGCGTAGAGGTGATACGACCTGCTTAGCATTCGGGAGTTATGGGTTCGACTGTATGAGGTTTTTTCAGGGGCTTTTTCTCATACACATGTAGCGGCATGGTTACCGCGTGTATGCATACCATGTGCGGCTACTTAGGCGAATTCTGGAGTAGTATTTCCCCCCTCAGAACCCTAACTCAGTTCCTTCCGATTCTATCCTAACCACACCCATCCTTTCTCCCAGTTTTCATATACACGTAATGTATGTATGTATGCTGGTAATCCATTATTGTAGCTGAAGAAGCTCGGAAATCTCGAGCAGCCTGCCCTCCCCTTTGGGGATGGAGTGAAATACGTGGCCCTTTACTTTTCTTGCAGTTATTAGAAGAGGATTTAGGTTCGGCTGTAGCTCAAGTTGCTAGAGACAACAAAGACATTTGGTTCCAGATGGTTGAATGACCCACACATAACAGTCGTGAAATTTAAATTCCAGTTTTTTCAATAACGCCATTGGTCTTAATTATACAATTGACTGGTATGCAAGACCCCTCCGATCTTTCTCCCAATGATTTTTTTCTTTGGGGACATTTAAAGTCTGTGATTTACTCAGGACGAATATTTGAAGTTATAGAAAACCTAAAATCCGAGTATGAGAAAATATTGCATTTTCAGTTAGCCAACGTTAGACGGCAATTTTACGACAGATTGTGTTATTTTTTAGCGGTAAATGGTGCTTTATTTGAACATTTGTTATAATTTGTTAATTTTTATGAATTTACACCATGTTTGTATCTACGTTTTTTTATCGTGTTATACATATTAAGCTCTCGTTCAATTTCATTGATTATTCTGGTTCCGGAAAATTATGACGATAGTAGCAGTCGACGTCAAGCAACAATGACAAATAATGCAGATACGCGTGTCGTGTGTGTGTGCACACACACACACACACACACACATATATATATATATATATATATATATATATATATATATATATATATCAGGGTTTTCAAAGTTAAGCCGGCACTATTGCTATCTTCGTTATTATTGGTGCTACGAAGTCGGTTAAATGGGCAAAGAAGTAGCATTTTTTCCGCTCGTTACGATGGTGAAATCAAAATGAAAATTGAACATCGTGTTCGCGAGATATGTCAAAAATTTCAATTTTTTTAAATGGCACACCCAGTATGCAATATCCTTAATCGATAGAAAATTAATTTCTGAACAAAAAAGTTCCTATGACATTTTACCCTAATGTTAAAAATGACAAAGTTATTGATCATTTATTGTATTCGTCAAGATGGCTGGTATTACGTGAACAATATTTGTCATTTTCACAAATGTCATCAGAATTGATATGTCAAAGTGAAGTTTGGTAATAAAGAGTTAAGAGTTTGTGTTTTTTGAATAGAAAAATGCCTTTCACCCATTCAGAAAAGTGTGATATGTTCGAATGTTACATCGTTTGTCAAAACAACGGTTGTCGAGCGCGTGAGCGTTGCAGTGATTTGTTTCCTACGCGTCATTTGCCGGATAGAAGATACTTTTTGGTTTTGTATCGTAAATTTAGATCTAATTCGAGCGTGTTTAAGAAATCCAGATATAATAAGCAATGTATAATTAGTGAAGAAACTGAAATTAATGTGTTAGCTTATTTTGAAGCACATCCCAACAACTCAATTAATGATTTAGTGCAAAAAAATGGACTATGTTTGGGTTCCATCCACAATATTCTAAAGAAGTATAAGTTTGTGACGTATAAGTTCCGACCTACGCAGACACTAGCACCAGGAGATTAAGAAAGACGCGTTCAGTTCAGAGTGACGAATCAACTTTTTCTAATAAGGGCATGCTCAACAAGAAAAACAGCCATTTTTGGAGTCGAGAAAATCCAATGCTCTACCGATCTTGTAACCCGCAGAAACGCTTCAGTGTTAATGTTTGGTGCGGTGTAATTGGCTCGATAATTGTTGGTCCAGTGTTTTATTAGGGTGAGTTAACTGGTGAGCGGTACGCCGAAATGTTGACTGCCACACTCCAAGACTTCTTGGATGATGTAAATTTAATGGATAGGCAGAACATTTATTTCCAACAAGACGGAGCTCCTCCCCATAACGTTCGTCAGATAGATACAATATTATTAAACAATTTTTTTGATGACAGATATTTATCAACTAATGGGCCTATCCGTATGCCTCCTCGATCACCTGACATTACTCCAATGGATTTTTTCTTTTGGGGATATGTGAAGAGTGTGGTGTACAACAGGCGATATGATAACCTTGATGATCTCCAGCAAATCATCGTTCACGCCATCAAAAATATTAATGGTAGATACATTGCTGAGGCTACTAAAAGTGTCTACAAGCGGTCCCAGAAATGCTTGGAGCTAGAGGGTGATGTTTTCGAGCATCTAATTTGAGTTTGTTTTGTTTTGTTGTTCCTTATTATTATTATCACTTAGAATAGAGAATCCCGTTTCAATTGTCTGATATTCCTTTCATTTTCTGCTCTATAGTAATACAGGAAAATAGTTGACACAGCCACCTTGATGAATTTGGTAAATCATCAATAACTTTGTCATTTTTTACATTAGGGTGAAATGTCATAGGAACTTATTCGTTCAGAATTTAATTTTCTATCGATTAAGTGTATTGCATATTTGGTGTGCCATTTAAAAAAAATGGAAATTTTTGACATAACTCGCGAACACGATGTTCAATTTTCATTTTGATTTCACCATCGTAACGAGCGGAAAAAATTCTACTTCTTTGCCCATTTAACCGACTTCGTAGCACCAATAATAACGAAGATAGCAATAGTGCCGACTTAACTTTGAAAACCCTGTATATATATATATATATATATATATATATATATATATATATATATATATATATATATATATATATATATATATTAATATATAATGCTAATGGGGATAGAGTTCATTTATATAATTATGATGCACCGTACTAGCTCAATTTATCTCATATAGGTGATAGAGTTCAACAGCTTTATCGCTTATTGTTGGCAAATAAAATAAACATAATTTAACTTTTGATGTAAATTTGATTGCGTTTAAATGTAATCGTGAAATAATGAAAATTTTTACTTTTAATATAAAAACGTTCTTTGTGAAATAAATTGTAAATTATAATAATTGGATGGTATGTGCATCAGACCTTAGTTGAACCTGCATAATCACACATGCATAGCGTCCTAAATGAATTAAAATGCAGTCTGTCAAAAATGTCAATAAAAGATCTTAAATTGAAATTGAAAAGTTGATAATAACACTGGTTCATTTACCTTACAGATATTTATACCATGTTCTCGCACAAACATTTACACACATAGTCAATAAAAACATAAATACAGGAAATCAAACGAATAATCAAAACAATGTATGGGTTATGATAATTAAATTTCACTCACATGTGTATCTGCATATTCCCAAAGATGTTTTCTTTTGGCTGGTTCCATATTAATATCGTGGGTAGACTTCTTCCCATGTGTAGCCGATGATACTGCTCTGTTGTTCATAATGGTGCTGCATAGATTTCCATACTACATCCAATTCCTCTTTGTTGATGAATGACTTTTCTTTGTGGTAAATATGATGTACCGTAATATTGCTTATATATTTTCCATTAAGCACTTTATTTTAAATCGTATATTTAGATGTTGGTTTAAATGTTTACAAAATTTTTCGATATTAAATTTGTATTTTATTTTCATATAAATTTTAATTAATTTCACTTTTATTTTAGATCCCGTTATAGAATTTAGTTTATTAACACTATGCTTTGCTTTCAAAGAGAATAAACATCAACTTCAATTAACTGAGTAACTTTATTAACATGAAGAGAAAAAAAAACACATCAACCGATATTTGAACACCAATTTGGATCGAAACAATTTTATTATAATCGACAATTTATATCGGTAACCTAATTGTTAAATTTAGTTATAGGTTAAAACAATAGTTTCTTAGGTCTCGACTCTATTGATCGCGTTTCAAAAATCCAATACTATAAACGTAACTTGTAACTTACATGTTAACATCAACACTATTAACACTTTGACTTGTTAGTCATAAAAACTTCAAAAAACAAGAGAGCCAAAAATAAAAGCAAGAGAGCGAGAAATCAGGAGCAATTCCTTTTATACATTTCTCTTAGCTACCAAAATTTCAACTTTTTCTGTCCCATACACTCAAAAGATCCAAGCATCTGATTGGTCTAAACAAAATTGTTAACTTAATTAAAATACACATTATGCTATAACTTTCTTAAAATAAGTCGGATTTGATTTTTGAAAACAGATTTGGAATCAGGGCAAAATTCCGCATAAAAAGATATCTCACAAGCCCTGTTTTTTTCGAAGCTCTGCATTTTGACAATTTATAATATAATTTACGTATATCTAAGGAATTATATATTTTACACCTAAACTAATTACATATTCGTAATCTACATGAAAAACTGTATCAGAATACATTTATTTCAAACCGTATAACTTAATTTTAGCAAAAATTCCTTTTTCATATTATAGTTTTAGGTAGTTAACCCCACTTTTCTAATTTTATGTTCAAATAACTTGTGCATTGTAAATTTCTTTATGAAAACGAGAGAAACCTTCTATTATTTGCTTTTATAATTTATTTTAAGGTTAAATTATCCTAACAAAACTATAAATTTGCAAAATTCTTAAAATTAATGCTTAACCCAATTTATTACAATTTCACTCATAACTTGCGTTTAAAGCTTCCAAATCACTTGAAATGTTACTTTATGAAGTTTTTATAACTGTCTTTAATATTAACACTGTTTACTTTCATTCTATAGTATAAAATTTTGTCAATTCAGAAATCCATATTGTTTAACACATTTATGTAGATTTTATACGCAAAATGTAATTTTGTGTAAAATATCTCATTGTAGACATGTTGTTCATGTTATAGTTAATGTTTATAACGCACTACCACTTTTCCTGCACTTTTTGTACACTTTGTCTGTGAATTATAACTATACAGTGTTCGTATCATAACCGTTTCTTAAAGTTTAAATAGTTCTTGCATTGTAACTAAATCTATACATGTTTTACATATTATTATTAATCTACTTCATGTAATAATATCTGTAAGGTTTCTAAATTGCTTAAATAAATTGAATAAACTGTAAAATTTACTGAAATCTGTTCTACGAAACAAATCGTACTCAAAAATATCAATCGTTCTGACCTTCCTCACATGCTCCTGGTATAGGTCATTGCTTTTTATGAATAAACAAACTCGTGCAAATTCCACCAAGCCTGTTTCGTTAAATTAAAACCGTATTCTCGCACTCGTTTACTAATTTACTTATAAAAACGCAGTGCATACATTCTCCAATCTATTTAAATTTGCCCACTATATAATATAGGCTTGTAAACCCTTTCCCCTGTATTAATCTTATTCCTAACCATCTCAAAAAAAAATATATATATATATATATATATATATATATATATATATATATATATATATATATATATATATATACAGGGTGGTCCTTTTAAAGTGTTACAAAGCGATATTGAGAAAACGACTGAATGAAAATAAATTAAACATCTAGGGATACAACGGGTCGTTCGGGGACACTTTTTGACAGAGTAAGTAGTGTTTTAACCCTTTCCACTTTTTAAGGGTGAGGGGTTACTTTTAGATGTTATATGGAAAGATGTAGTATTCTTTACAGATTCGTAATCTCCAGAAAAAACTACATTATAATCAATGAATAATTTAATGCCAATGTCAATGTGACTACCCTAAATTTAACAAAATTAAAAAGAAAATCAACACAAGAAAAAACTGAGATTAGGTACATTATTTTATTATAATAGGCGTTCAAAATGACGACCATTTTGTTCTAAACATTTATCAACCCTCTTTCGAAAAGAATTCCGCACTATCTGGGGTGATTTCACGAATTGCACGGGTAATCCTTCTTCTCATGTCTTCGGCTGTAGTTGGAGCAGTCACCATGACTTTTTCTTTGACGAAACCCCACAAGAAAAAATCAAGAAGGGTTAAGTCTGGCGATCTTGCAGGCCAATTTACTGGTCCCCCACGTCCAATCCATCTGTTAGGGTGTCATTCAATATAGCACGTGCTTCTCGACAGAAATGTGGTGGTGTGCCGTCTTGCTGGAACCAAATTGCTTCACCTTGTTGCTCTGGAATATTTGGCATCAATCTTTGCAAGTAATTTCGAAGGAAATCGCAGTATCGCAGTCCATTAAGATTACCATCGAAAAAATGAGGTCCAATAACAACATCGCCAAATATCCCACACCAGGTATTTATCGACCAAGGATGTTGATTAGCGACTGTTCGCATCCAGTGTGGATTTTCTTGAGCCCAATAATGCATATTGTGACGATTGACTTGACCATGGTTAGTGAATGTTGCTTCGTCAGAAAATGTTATGTTTTCCAGTGAGTTGTTTTCATTAATCCATTGTAGAAACCACCGACAAAATTGCACCCGTCTCTCGAAGTCCTGTTCATACAATTCTTGATGTAAGGTAATATGGTAAGGATGAAATTTAAAATTGTGCAAAATCCTGAGAACGGATGTTTTACACGTCCCGGCGTCT
>JARFJB010002114.1:597500-780000 GCA_036346205.1 Vesta saturnalis
AGACACAGACACACAGAACACACAGACACACAGACACACAGACACACAGACACAGACACACAGACACACAGACACACAGACACCAGACACACGACACACAGACACAGACACACACACTGACAAAGAGAAACACAGACAACAGCACACACACACACACACACACACAGACACCAGACACACACAGACACACAGACACACACAGACACACAGCACACACAAACACACAGATACAACACAGACCACAGACACACACAACACAGACACACAGAACACACAGACTCACAACACAGACACACAGACACACAGACACAAAGACACAGACCACAGACACACAGACACACAGACACACAGACACACAGCACACACAGACACACAGACACACAGACACACAGACACAGACACACAGACACACAGGACACACAGGCAAGCACAGACACACAGCACACAGGACACAGACAAACAGACACACGACACACAGACACAACACACAGACACACAGACACACAGACACACAGACACACAGACACAAGACACAAAGACTATACAGACACACAGACCACAGACACAGACACAGACACAGACACACAGAACACACAGACACAGACACAGACACACATACACACACACACAGGCACACAGACACACAGACACACAGACAAACAGACCACAGAACACACACACACTACACAACAACACACACAAACACAGGCACATCAACACACTGACACACAGACACACAGACACACACAACACACAGACACACACACACACACACACACACAGACACACAGGACACAAGACACACACAACAGACACAGGCACAAGACACAGACACAGACACACAGACACACAAAAGAAACAAGCAACACAGACACACGACACAGACACACAGACACAGGCACACACACACAGACACACACACACAGCACACACACACACACACACACACACACACACACACACACACACACACACAACACACACACACACAGGACACACAGACACACAGACCACACAGACACAAGACACACGACAACAAGACACACAGAACACAGACACACACAGACACACAGCACACAACAGACACAGACACACAGCACACACACACACACACACACACACACACACACAACACACAGACACACCAGACACTTAGACCACAGAACACACACAGACACGCAGGCACACAGACACACACAGACACATACACACAGACACACAGACACACAGACACAAAGACACAGACCACAGAACCGACACAGACACACAGACACACAGACACACAGACACAGACACACAGACACACAGACTCACAGACACACAGACACACAGACACAGACACACAACACACACACACACACACAACAAACACACACACACACACACACAACACACACACAGATACAGACACTAGACCACACACACAGACACAGCACACAGAGACACACAGACCACAACACAGACACACAGACACACAGACACACAGACGCACAGACCGCACACACACACACACACACACACACACACACAACACACACACACACACAAACACACACAAAACACAGACACAGACCAGACACAACCACACAACAGACACACACACAGCACACAGACCACAGACAGACACACAGACACACAGCACACAGACACAGACACAAACAGACAACACACAACACACAGACACCAGACACAGCACACAGACACACAGACACAAGTACAGACCACACACACACACAGACACAGACACAAGGACACAAAACCACAAACAGAGCACACGACCACACAACAGACAACAGACACAAGAACAAACAACACAGACACACACAGACAGCACAGACACACAGACACAGACACAGACACACAAACACAGACACAGACACAGACACACACACACACAGACACACAAAAACAACAGACACAAACAAGCCACAGACACAGACACAGACACAAAAACAACACACAACACAACAACAACCCAGCACCAGACACACAAACACAGACACACAGACACACAGACACACAGTCACACAGACACACAGACACAGACACACAACACACAGACACACAGACACAGACACACAGACACACACACACACACAACACACACACACACACACACACACACACACACACACAGACACACACACACACGGACACAGGACAACACAGACTCACAGACACACAACACACACTAAAAAAACAAGACAAAGCACCAACACACACACAACACACAACACACACACACACACACACACACACACACACACACACACAGACACCAGGCACACACACACACACACACACACACACAACACACACACACACACACACACACACACACACACAACACACACAACACACAGAACACAGACACTAGACCACAGACAACACAGACACAGCACACAGACACACACACACAGACTCACAACACACAGACACACAGACACACAGACACACAGACACAGACACACAGACACCAGACACACAGACACACAGACACACAGACACACACACACAGACACACAGACACACAGACTCACAGACCACAGACACATAGCACACAGACACACAGACACAAGACACAAAAACAAACAGACACACAGACCACAGACAACAGACCACAGACAGACACACAGACACAGACACCAGACACACAGACACACAGACACACAGACCACAGACACACAGCACAAACACAAACACACAGACACACAGACACACAGACACACAACACACAACACACAACACACACACACACACAACACAAGACACACAGACACACAGACACAAGGACACAGAAACAAACAGACAGTCACAGACACACAGACACAGACACTCAGGCACCAGACACACAGACACACAGACACACACAGACACCAGACACACACACAGACACACACAGACACACAAACACACAACACACAACACAACACACAACACACAACACACACACACACACACACACAGGCACTCAGACACACAGACACACAACACACAGACACACAGACACACAGCACACAGACACACACACAGACACACACAACACAGACACACAACACAGACACACAGACACACAACACACACACACACACACACACACACACACACACACACACACACACAGACACACACCACAGACACAGACACACGACTAAAAGAAAAAACAAAGGCACAACACGACAGACACACAGACACACAGACACACACACACACACACACACACAACACACACAGACACAGGCACACACACACACACCACACACACACACACACACACACCACACACACACACACCACACACACACAACACACAGAACAGACAAGACTCAGACACACGACACCAGACACACACACACACACACACACACACAACACACAACACACACACAACACAACACACAGACACCAGCACACAACACACACAGACACACCACACAACACAGAACAGACACAGACACAGACACACACACAGACACCAGCACAAGACACAAAGATACAACAACAGCACAGCACGCAACAGACACGCACAGACACAGACACACAGACACACAGACACACAGACACACAGCCACAGACACACAGACACACAGACCACAGACACAGACACACAAACAAGACACACAGACACAGACACACACACACAGACACACAGACACACAGACACAGACCACAGACACATAGTCACACAGACACACAGACACAAGGACACAAAGATATACAAACAGACAGTCACAGACGCACAGACATACAGACACTCAGGCACTCAGACACAGACACACAGACACACACAGACACCAGACACAGACACAACACACAGACACACAGACACAGACACACAGACACACAGACACGCACACACACACACACACACACACACACCACACACAACACACACACACACACACACACACACACACACACACACACACACACACACACACACGACACACACGGCACACGACACAGCAACAACACACAGGCACGACACAGACTCACAGACACACAAACACACTGACTTAAAGAGAAACAGAGACAAAAGCACTCAGACACACTGACACTCAGACACACACACACAGACACTCAGGCACACAGACACACACACACACACACACACACACACACACACACACACACACACACACACACACACACACACACACACACACACACACACACACAACACAACAGACCAGACACAGACTCACAGACACACACAGACACGCAGGCACACAGACACACACACAGACTCACATACACACAGACACACAGACACACAGACACAGACACACAGACTCACAGACACACAGACACAGACACACAGACACACAGACACACAGACACACAGACACACAGCACACAGCCACAGACACACAGACACACAGACACACATACACACAGACACACAGACACACAGACACAGACACACAGACACACAGACACACAGACACACAGACACACTGACGCACAGACACACAGACACACAGGCACACAGACACACAGGCACAAGGACACACAGGCACACAGACTCACAGGCACACAGGCACACAGACACACAAACACACAACACACACACACACACAGACACTCAGACACACAGACACACAGACACACAGACACACAGACTTACAGACACACAAACACACCGATACACAGACACACAGACACACAGGTATACAGACACACATACCCACAAACACGCAGGCACACTGACACACAGACACACAGACAAACAGACACAAAGATACACAAACAGACAGTCACAGACGCACAGACATACAGACGCTCAGGCACTCAGACACACAGTCACACAGACACACAGACACACAGACACACAGACACACAGACACACAGACACACAGTCACACAGACACACAGACACACTGATACACAGACACACAGACACACAGACACACAGACACACAGACACAAGACACACAGACACACAGACACACAGACACACAACACACACACACACACACACACACACACACACACACACACACACACACACACACACACACACGGCACACGACACACAGACAAACAGACACAAAATACACAACAGACAGCACAGACCACAGACACACAGACACACAGACACCACAGACACACAGACACACAGCACACACAGACACACAGACACACACACACACACACACGACACACAGCACACACACACAGACACACAGACACACGACACACAGACACACACACAGAACACACAGCACTACACACACACAGACACACAGCACACAGGACACAGCACACACAGACACACAACACACTGACAAGAGAACAGAGACAAAAGCACTCAGACACACTGACACCAGACACACAGACACACATCAGGCACACACACACACACACACACACACACACACCACACACACACACACACACACACACACACACACACAGACACACTACACAACACACACAGAGATAGCAGACACTAGACACAGACAACACACACAGACACACAGGCACACAGACACAACACACACACAGACTCACAGACACACAGACACACAGACACACAGACACACAGACACAGACACACAGACACCAGAACAACACAGACACACAGACACACAGACACACAGACACACAGACACACAGACACACAGACACACAGACCCACAGACACACAGTCACACAGACACACAGACACAAGGACACAGACACAGATCACACAAACAGACAGTCACAGACACACAGACACACACACACACAGACACTCAGCACACAGACACACAGAAACAGACACACAGACACACAGACACACAGACACACAGACACACAGACACACAGACACACAGACACACATACACACAGACACACAGACACAGACACACAGAGACACAGACACACAGACACACAGACACTACAGACCTCACACAGACACACTAGTCACACAGACACACAGACACACAGACACACAACACACACACACAGACACACAGTCACAGACACACAGACACATACACAGACACATCAGACACACAGACACACAGACACACAGACAGACACACAGACACCAGACACACAGACACACAGACACACACACACAGACACACAACACACAGACACACGACACCAGACACACACACACGACACACGACACACACACAGACACACAGACACAGCACACACACACAACACACACACACACACACACACACACACACACACACACACACACACACACACACAGACACACACACACAGCACACAGACACACAGACAGACAGACAACACGCACAGACAACACAGACACAAGACAAACACAGACAACACCAGACACACAAACACACACACACACACAACACACAACACACACAGCACACGACACAACACACAGACACACAACAACACAACACACACAACACACAACACACAGACACACACCACACACCAGCACACACACACAACAGACAAACAGACACAGCACACAACACCAGGACACAGAGACACACCAGCACACACAGAACAGACACACAGACACAGACACACAGACACACAGACACAAGACAAACACAGACACACCACAGACACACAGACACACAGCACACAGACCACAACACACAGCACAAGACACAGCACACAGACCACAGGACACACAGACACAACACCAGACACAACACACACACAGACACACAGACACAGACACACAGACACACAGACACAACACACAACACACACACACAGACACACAACACAAACAACACACAACCACACACACAGACACACAGACACACAGACACAACACACAGACACAAGACACACACACACGACCAACACAGACACACAGACACACAGACACAGACACACACACAGACACAGACACACAGACCACAGACACACAGACACACACACAGCACACACAGACACACAGACACAGACACACAGACACACAGACACAACACACAGACACACAGACACACAGACACACAGACACACAACACACAGACACACAGACACAGACACACAACAAACACAGACACACAGACCACAGACACACAGACACACAGACACACAGACACACACACAGACACACAGACACACAGACCACAGCACACAGCACACAGACACACAGACACACAAACACACAGACACCAGCACAAGACACACAGCACACAACACACAACACAGGCACACAGACACACAGACACACAACACACACACACAGACACCAGACACAGACACAGACCACAGACACACAGACACAGACACACACAGACAACAGACACACAGACACACAGACAGACACCACGAGCACACACACACAGACACACAGACAACACAACACAACACACACACACACACACACACACACACACACACACACACACACACACACACACACACACACACACACACACACACACACACACACACACACACACACACACACACGGGCACACAGACACACAGGCAGACAGACACACAGGCACTAAGACACACAGACTCACAGACACACAAACACACTGACTTAAAGAGAAACAGAGACAAAAGCACTCAGACACACTGACACTCAGACACACACACACACACACACACACACACACACACACACACCAGGCACACACACACACACACACACCACACACACACACACACACACACACACAACACACACACACACACCTACACATACACACACACAGAGATACGCAGACACTTAGACTCACAGACACACACAGACACGCAGGCACACAGAGACACACACACAGACTCACATACACACAGACACACAGACACACAGACACACAGACACACAGACTCACAGACACACAGACACAGCCACTCAGACACACAGACACACAGACACACAGACACTCAGACACACAGACGCACAGACACACAGGCACAGGGACACACAGGCACACAGACTCACAGGCACACAGGCACACAGACACACAGACACACAGACACACAGACACACAGACACTCAGACACACAGACACACAGACACACAGACTTACAGACACACAAACACACCGACACACAGACACACAAACACACAGGTATACAGACACACATACCCGCAAACACGCAGGCACACTGACACACAGACACACAGACAAACAGACACACAGACCCACAGACACATAGTCACACAGACACACAGACACAAGGACCCAAAGACACAACAGACATCACGCCACAGACACAGACACAGGCACAGAACACAGACACACAGACACACAGAACACACACACACACACCACAACACACGACAGCACACGACACACAGACACACAGACACACAGACACACAGACACACAGAACACACAGACACACAGACAACAGACCCAGCACCAGACACACAGACACACAGACACACAGACACACAGACACACAGACACACAGACACACAGACACACAGCACACAGACACACGACACACAGACACACAGACACAGACACACAGACACACAGACACACAGACACACAGACACACAGACACACAGACACGACACACAGACACACACACACACAGCACACACACACACACACACACACACACACACACACACAACACACGACACACGACACAGACAAACAGACACAGATACACAACAGACACACAGACCACAGACAACAGGACAGCCACAGCCACAACAGAGCACACGACACACAGACACACAGACAAACAGACCACAGCACACAGACACACGACAAAAGACAACAAGCACCAGACACACAGACACAGACACAAAAAAAAAAAAAAAAAAAAAAAAAAAAAAAAAAAAAAAAAAAAAAAAAAAAAAAAAAAAAAAAAAAAAAAAAAAAAAAAAAAAAAAAAAAAAAAAAAAAAAAAAAAAAAAAAAAAAAAAAAAAAAAAAAAAAAAAAAAAAAAAAAAAAAAAAAAAAAAAAAAAAAAAAAAAAAAAAAAAAAAAAAAAAAAAAAAAAAAAAAAAAAAAAAAAAAAAAAAAAAAAAAAAAAAAAAAAAAAAAAAAAAAAAAAAAAAAAAAAAAAAAAAAAAAAAAAAAAAAAAAAAAAAAAAAAAAAAAAAAAAAAAAAAAAAAAAAAAAAAACCCCCCCCCCCCCCCCCCCCCCCCCCCCCCCCCCCCCCCCCCCCCCCCCCCCCCCCCCCCCCCCCCCCCCCCCCCCCCCCCCCCCCCCCCCCCCCCCCCCCCCCCCCCCCCCCCCCCCCCCCCCCCCCCCCCCCCCCCCCCCCCCCCCCCCCCCCCCCCCCCCCCCCCCCCCCCCCCCCCCCCCCCCCCCCCCCCCCCCCCCCCCCCCCCCCCCCCCCCCCCCCCCCCCCCCCCCCCCCCCCCCCCCCCCCCCCCCCCCCACACACACAGGCACACAGACACACAGGCAGACAGACACACAGGCACTAAGACACACAGACCACAGACACACAAACACTACCACAGACACAACAAGACACAGACACACAGACACACACACACACACACACACACACACACACACACACACACACACACACACACACACACACACACACACACACACACACACACACACACACACACACACACACACACACACAGCACACAACACACAACACACAGACACACACACAACAGACACACAGACACAGACACACAGACACAACACACGACACACAACACACAGACACACACACAGACACACAGACACACAGACACACACACACACACACAGACACACAGACACACACACACACACACAGCACACACACACACACACAGACACACAGGACACACGACACACAGACACACAGACACACACAACACACAGACACAAGACACAGACACACAGACACACAGACACACAGACACAAACACACACGACCACAGACACACAGACACACAGACACACAGACACACAGACACACAGACACACAGACACACAGACCACAGACACAGACACACAGACACACAGACACACCAGACACACAGACACACAGACACGACACAGACACACACAGGCACAGGACACACAGGCACACAGACACACAGCACAACAGGCACACAGACACACAGACACACAGACACACAGACACACACACACAGACACAGACACACAGACACACAGACACACAGCACACAGACACACAAACACACACGACACACAGACACACAAACACACAGGCAACAGACACACAACCACAAACACAGCAGACACACGACACACAGACACACAGACAACAGACACACAGACACACAGACACACAGCACACAGACACAGACACAAGGACCCAAAGTACACACAACAGGACACACAGACCACAGACACAGACACCAGCACAGACACACAGACACACAACACACAGACACACACAACACACAGACACATACACACAGAACACACAGACACACAGACACAAGACACACAGACACACAGCACACAGACCACAGACACACAGACACACAGGCACAGACACACAGACACACAGACACACAGACTCACAGACACACAGACACACGACGAACAGACACACAGCACACGACACAGACACACAGACACACAGACACACAGACACACAGACACACAGACACACAGACACACAGACACACAGACACACAGACACACAGACACACAGACACACAGACACACAGACACACAAACACACAGACACACAGGCACAAGGACACACAGGCACACAGACCCACAGGCACACAGGCACACAGACACACAGACACACAAACACACACACAGACACTCAGACACACAGACACACAGACACACAGACACACAGACTTACAGATACACAAACACACCGACACACAGACACACAGACACACAGGTATACAGACACACATACCCACAAACACGCAGGCACACTGACACACAGACACACAGACAAACAGACTCACAGACACACAGACACACTGACAAGAAGAGAAACAGAGACAAAGGCACTCAGACACACTGACACACAGACACACAGACACACAGACACACAGACCCACAGACACATAGTCACACAGACACACAGACACAAGGACACAAAGATACACAAACAGACAGTCACAGACGCACAGACATACAGACACTCAGGCACTCAGACACACAGACACACAGACACACAGACACACAGACACACAGACACACAGACACACAGACACACAGTCACACAGACACACAGACACACAGACACACATACACACAGACACACAGACACAGACACACAGACACACAGACACACACACACACACACACACACACACACACACACACACACACACACACACACACACACACACACACACACACACACACACACACACAACACACACACACACACACACACACACACACACACACACACGACACACAGACACACACACACACAGACACACACAACACACAGACACACAGACACACAGACACACAGACACACGGACCCACAGACACACAGACACACAGACACACAGACACACAGACACACAGACACACAGACACACAGACACACAGACACACAGACACACAGGCACACAGACACACAGACACACAGACACTCAAACACACAGACACACAGACACACAGGCACACAGACACACAGACACACAGATACACAGACACACAGACGCACAGACACACAGACACACAGACACAGAGACACACAGACACACAGAGAGACAGACACACAAACCCCGCCTGAACCGTCTGACAACGACGATTCCTTCGATCACCAGTGAGGACTGACCCATCTCCTTCTTTACTATTTTCTTCGCTTGCCGCTACACGTAACAGTACACTCACGCACGCACACACATATACACACACCCACGCATACTCGCATTGACACATGCATGAAGGCACGCTCACACAGATACAAGGACACATAGACACAAAGACACGCAGACAGGTAGACACGCAGACACGCAGATACGCAGACACGCAGACACGCAGGCACGCAGGCACGCAGACACGCAGACACGCAGACACCCACAAACTCAGACACACAGGCACACAGACGCGCAGAGACGCAGACACACAGACAAGCAGACACACAGACACACAGACAGACACGCGGACAAACAGACGCACAGACACGCAGATACGCAGAGACGCAGACACGCAGACACGCAGACACGCAGATACGCATACACACAGACACACAGGTGCGCAGACACGCGGACAAACAGGCACACAGACACACAGACACACAGACACACAGACACACAGACACAGAGACACAGAGACACAGAGACACAGAGACACAGAGACACAGAGACACAGAGACACAGAGACACAGAGACACAGAGACACAGAGACACACAGTCACACAGACTCACAGATACACAGACACACAAACACACAGACACACATGCACACAAACACACACACAGACAAACAGACACACGCACACGCACACGTACACTCCCTCGCCCACACTCACGCACACGCACACGCACGCTCACACGCACACGCACACGCACTAATACTAAAAAATCGCATTCTAACCTTAACACCCAATCATGGTTTCCACACTACTAAGTATTTTCTCAAACAAAGGAAGTCATTCCCCTTCTCAAAAGCGTCGCAGAATTTGCCATTCTAAGTTTAGCTTTTTCAAACATAGAACGTCATTTTTCTCGAAAGCGGGTCAGAATTTGTCAGAAAACACTCCTGGATGATAATCCCCGTCGGCTTATTCTGGTATCTATCACTATTGGAGAAGCTACCCCTTAATTGAAAGAATACCCCCTAAAGTAGTTGATTTGAGCGGATCATCCAGCTTTTTCTATAATATAAAAATTACTTCTATCAGTACCATGACCTACTTTCAGATTTCTAAGAATTGTACTAGGATAAACCTTCATATTTCCACGAACTGAGGTTTCTAAAAATATCACGCCCTTCGTAGCAATAAACTTTAACCCTTCACGATCTGATTCTATGTTCAGTTTACTAAGATAAACTTTGAAGATGAATTTCTCGGAAATGATTTTGGCCTTGCACAGCCTAGTTCAATTTAGCCTCAGCTACGATGAATGAGCTATTTGACTTGTTTTCTGGGGGGAAACGGTTACCTGTGTTTGGTAACAGATCCCTGCTTTGGGAAACGGTTATCTATCTTTGGGAACTGGATCCGGTTATTTGTGGAACTACCTTATCTTGGCGGTTAGGACAGTAGTACGAACCCACGTAAGCGTAATCTTTTTATTATTACAAACAACAAATTAGTCAATACAAGAACCTTGATATTAGCATAGACAACAACCCCATCATTCTTCTTGTTTCCACGAACTGATTCTATTGTTAGAATTGAGCAATGGGAGCGCTTATTTGCTATTTCCAAGAATTTTACCTCCAATGAATGCTACAACTTTTAACCTAGATGGATAGGGTGGAGAATTTATACCTGAACTGTGACCAAAAATTATATTTCTTTATTTTTAGTAAATGCTGTGCATTAGATAAGCATGATGATAGTACAATATTTCGATACAGTGTTATGTGAATTAATATTATACTTATCATTTATAACACCTTGAATGTAGTTTGACCACGCAATTCAATGCATAAGTTTCCATTTGGCGCGAACACCCGGTATATTATGTCAATTAAGCTCATTTTTTCTATTCCGACGACAAATATGAAATAATTCATGTTTACATGTGGTTGGAGACACTGCTATTAAATGTTATGTTTGTTCTTTTTCCGACTGCATCCAGACTACTCTTCATTAGTAGTATTGTATTTAGCAGCGTTTTAAATTCTTCAATTCGATTTTCTTCTTTGAAATACTCGTAAAAGCGCTGAGGTAGTACACATTTAAACTCCTCCACTTCCAACACTATACGTTCGCCATACTTCGTATTAATTACCGTCACATGAATAACTTTATATTTTTTCGATATCTCCAGATCACATACAATTTTATGGTTTGCAATAGGTACTTTGGTTTAACCCTGCTTATTCCATGTTTGACAAGTTACTAACCGACTGATCTCAACACACTGCGATTTATATAAGAAAAATGTATCACCTTTGAAAATCCTATTTTTTGATTGACCATGAAATTTAAATGGTGGGGGAAAAAGTCATGCTTATTTTGCTATTTGATCTCACAGTGCCAATACACCCTTGACCTACCTTTTAGCGTAGACAACAACCTTTCTTTAACAAACACCTATTCCGTGAACTGTTTAGATTTCTAAAAATTGCTCATTCAGGTGGCCTTGAAAATTGATACCATTAAATTTTGACCTCGACTCCATTTAGCCATGAACGTACTTTAGCATAGACAACAACAATCTGTTTGAATTGTAATATGGCCTTGAATTTAATACATGATCCCGACTCGACTAAATTCTAAGAATTGCTTGGTGAAAATTTCCCCTCAAAAGGGTGTTACCTTGAAAAATTTCAATAGATGACTCACAGCTTTAATGAACTTGACCCATTCTAAGAATACCCCTACGGTTATCCTTGGGGATTGATTTCTAAGGATACCTCCTCAGACAACCTTGAAAATTGATTTCTAGGAATTGTATTAACTTCTAAGGTTTATACCAAAGAATTGCTAGAACAGTATGACCTTGAAAAGATACCTGGTGACCTTGAACACATGACCAAAACGACATTAATTTAAGAATAAACTTGGAACAATTTCAGGAATTGCTTGGTAAAAATTTACTGTCAAGGTTTGACCCTTGTATTACTATCGAATAAGATCGGGAAACTTCTGCAGGTGGCCATTGATTTCTAGGAATAAACACATGGTCTTGACTTGTGCAAAATTAGCCTGACCTTGACAAATTCACCCAGAGTCAACCTACGACGTCTTTTACCTTTTTGCTAGACATGCAGACACAAAGACAATAAAAGAACGTTGAATAGCTTGAGTTTATCACCGTTGACCATTAATTTTCTATTTTTAGATTTCTCAGAATTGTGTCCTTGACATTTAAATGGTTGAGGTAGCTGGAAACTACAGGTGACCTTGGTATTCAGCCACGCAAGGCCATGCTTATTTCACTACTTGAAGAGGACCAATACAGGAACGCGACGTCATTGATTAGGAATCCTATTAAGTCTAACCTTGACCATTTCTCGAGACATGGTCTCCACCAGGAATTTTTTGGTGACCTCTCCTTAAAAAGTAGAATCCCCCACACCTTTAAAAGTCTTTTTGAATCAGCCCTGCCGGTGATTTCTAGGAATTATGACCATGGCCCAAGCAGAATTTCTTGAACAACTGTCCTTAAAAATTGATTTTTAAGAGGTGTGACCTTGAAGAATATGCAGGAAAAGTGTACGTGACTTTGACCTAATGCAATTGTAGGTTTTCTTTAGTAAATTAATAAGTGGATCACTATACGTGGCTTTGAAGAATATACGCAAGCAATATGTGTACGTAATGGCCTTGAAAACGAGAAAGTGAGTCCTATGGTATACGTGACTTTGAAAAGCATTCTCCTATGTACCTTTATCGGTCATATATCGGGATTACGCTGCAGGTTGATTTCTAGGACTTATGACCTTAAAAATTGATAACAATACATATTAGCCATTGACAATCTATTTGATAGCCCTACAGGTGACTTTCAGAAATTATGACCTTGACTCAACCAAGAATTACTTGAACAATGGATCGCCTTTGTCCTTAGAAATTGAGGCAGCATGTACAGTGAGCTCTTTGAAAACCTTGATATAGGTAATGTGTTTTGTGTACGATAACTTTGAAGAATAGGTGGACAATGTGATCGACCTTGAAATCCATGCACTTAGGCGTAGGCAATATGATGACCTTGAGAAATATACTTTAAGGAATGCGATGTGTACGATGACCTTGACCTTGAGCTCGTATAAAGGGTATAGTAGAAAAGCGGATTAGGATCTGTATAGTATATCGACTAACAAACGATTTCAATTGAAAAAACGTCAAATTTCAAAAGATGTGGGGCTAACTTAACGCCTAAATTGTAATCGTGATTATTATAAGTATAAAAAACCGACAAACGTTCAAAAATGGCAAACAAACACAAACGACCAACAAACGATTTCAATTGAAAAAAGGGAAAACTTTAAAAGTTGGGGGCTAACTTCACGCCCAAATTATAATCGTCATTATTATAAATACGAATAAACCGTAAAACTTTCAAAAATAGCCAACAAACATCGACAATTGAAGTAAGGGAAACTTCCAAAGTTGGAGGGCTAACCTCACACCGGTGGCAGATTTAACATATTTTTTCCCATCATCATGAGATTTTAAAGGATTCCTCAACGACAAATTTGAGAGTAGTGTTTGACAGAAGTTAACCGACATTCAATTGCAAAGTTCAAGTTTACAAAATGAACTTTTTCAATATTATTGCGGTTTCGTGAACATTCATACGTAATAACAGTGGACATACCAAAAATGTACCGTGAAGTGATCATGAATGAAAAAGATAGACATTTGCAAAATATAATATGGCGTACTAACAGTGCCCATGAATTAGATTTTTTTCAATTAAATAGTGTAACGTACGGAACTAAATCAGGACCTTACTTAGCCACGTGGTGTTTGTATCAATTATCATTAGATTTTGAAAATTCACGTCCCTTGGAATCCGCGATTATAAAAAGTGATTTTTACTTGGATGACCTTATAACAGGGGCATATACTATTCATTACTTAATTAGAATTAAAGAGAACGTTAAATATGTTTTAAGTATTTCAGTATTTACATTGAGTAAATGGTGTGGCAGCGCGGGAACAGAATTGTTTAAAAATCACATAGAAACAATCGATCACGAGTTTGTTAGTTTAGGTGCTAATGTAATAAAAAAATTGTGTACTTGTTGGAATCCATGGGAAGATAATTTGCATTATAAATTCACTAACCTCAAAGAACATAATCATGTACCTAAAAGAACTATTCTAGCGCTCACAGCTCAATTATTCGACCCATTAGGTATGTTAGCACCACCCATAATTATCTCTAAATTAATTGTGGCAATATGGCAATTAAATTTGTATTGGGGTGAATCAATTCCTACAAACCTTAACACAAAGTGGGTAACTTTTAAAAATAATTTAAAGTACCTTGAGGATATTCGGATACCAATATGCATTTTATACGAAAATTCCAAAACCATGGAAATAATGATAAATTTACCGTACGCTTATTAACAGCTAAATCTATAGTAGCACCACAAAGAAAAACCAAGACTAGGACTAAATGCAGCTGTGCTCTAAGCACAGTTAGTTAGTAAGGTTAGACAACCGTTAAGCATCAAAATCGGAGAAGGATATTTATGATGTGATTCTACAATAATGCTATGTTGGATCAAAAGTTGTTTATCAAGATGGAAAACATATGTAGGAAATCGTGTATGGCAAATACATTTATTAACCAACCCACAGAATTGGTCCTAAGTGAAATCACAGAAAAACCCAGCACATTTAATATCAAGGGGATTAATGACAGAATTACTAGTAAACTCAAAATTATGGTAGGAATGTGCGGAATTTATGGAATCAGAGATTAATATTACTAATGTAATTGATCCAAAAATTATGAATGATTTACCGGCAGTAAAGAAGATTTCATTAGTTGCACACTTGAAAGATTTCGATATTTTTCCAAAATTTTCAAATTTAAGAAGCTTACTACTTGTATTGTTTTATATTCTTCCGTAATCCAAGAGAAACACGCGTAGACAGAGACCAGTCGTCATACATCACGAAAAGACGAGCACAATAGAACATTAAATACATTAATAAAATTAGCGTAACGCCAAACGCTTTCAACAGAAATCATCTTACTATCAAAAAATACATGTTTACAACATTTATCAAAGATACTTAACTTAAACCCTTTCGTTGATACTGATGGACTACTAAGAGTAGACGGGCGCTTAAGGCTAGCAGATTTAAAATTTTCATCAAAACTCCAATTAATTCTAGCAAAGCAACACCCGTTAACAACATTGATAGCTCGGCATGAACATCTTAGTTTGCTCCATCGTGGACCTCAAATCCTTCCATATTCGTTACGAGATATGTATTGGCCATTACTAGGCAGAAATTCGACAAAGGCTATTGTGCATGAAAGTATCCAATGTGTTAAGTCAAAACCAAAATTATCAAAAACATTTATGGCAAGTCTCCCATAATGTCGTACCCGTCCCTCTCCACCGTTCTAAAGTACGGGAATAGATTGTGCCGATCCATTTAGATCTCGCAATAGGCGCGCACGGGAGTACAAATTGTATAAATGTTTCATATGTTTATTTATATGTCTAAGTACGAAGGCAGTTAGAACTAGTGCGCGAGTTAACAGCAGATTGTTTTTAATCAGCATGAAGGCGTTATGTGGCGCGTAGAGGAAAACTATCCTGCTTTTGGTCTGGTAATGGGACAAAATTCTCATTTTGGGGGTATTTGGGAGGCCGGTGTAAAATCTGTAAAGGCTAATTTACGTAAAATAATAGGAGATTCAATATTAACATTCGAACAGTTTGCCTGCACAGATTGAAGCCGTATTAAATTCCAAACCATTATGTCCTTTAAGCAAAGCTCCTAATGACCTACACCCCCTCAAATTTTCTTATATGAAGAACCATGGTAGCCGCTCAAGATGAAAGCTTTTGTCACACTTCAAAAAATCGTGTCATATTTCCAAGAGATACAGTCTATGATACAGCGTCTCTGGAAGCGGTGGCATAAGGAATATCGTCATGAATTGCAAATGCGATACAGAAGGAAAAAACCAACTTCCTCAATAAAAATTGGTGACATGGTACCGCTGTCGGATCACAATTTATCTCCTTGCAATTGGAAATTAGGAAGAGTGAGTGAGTTGTATGCGAGTGCCAATGATGTGGTGCGAGTTGGAATGATAAAAAGTACAACAGGTGAGGTGAAAAGAGCGGTAAAGCGAACGTGTGTTACCACTGAGTTCAGAGTTAAAAAATTAGTAGAGACGTTAGGTTAATATTACAGATACCTATTAGTCCCTCTAAGTTACCAAATAAATAAAATGTAGTGTAGAAATAATCGTATAATGCCTGCCGTTGTTATATTTTGATTATTTAATATGTACCATTATAAACAATGTAAACTTCTCAATTAGTAATTTTATTAAATACATAAATAAAAAGGTTACCTCGAGTAGGATTCGAACCTACGACCTGTACTTTGCTAGAGTACCGCGCTACCAACTGCGCCACCAAGGTTCAAGCCCCAATCGATGCAAATTTTGTCTTTATGTATGTAGAACTGATGTAAATTCTAAATATAATGGGATTACAGTCAAAATACTTATATTAATGGAATGTGAGCCTGCAATATCGCAAGGATTCACACATACCAAAGCAACTTGACTAATATTAAATTAAATTAATAATAACTTATAATAATTCTCAATTAGTAGTTCATTAGTTTATTTCCTACGCTGGGGCAGTTATGCTAAATGCAACATAAAATATTGTCGGGATTGTTTTGAACCTTATTCTTTGTAGCAGGTAGTACGGCAGTGTTTATCCAGATCGAGCCGAGTATGGTTGTGTACGTTCCGCAGTAAGGAGTGTACAATAATTTCGTTTCTATCTGTCTAACGTTATAAAGACAAACTCGTCTGTCTTTCACCAGTAAGATCCATTAAGGCGAATTATTCAATATGTTAATTAATGGTAGTACATCATTATAAAGCAAATTTCAACATTTTTTTTATACATAATAGGCGTTTTTGAAAATTAAACAGACTTAACCCAACCATTCTAATATAGCAATAGTTTTGATAAATATTGTTCCGTAGCAATTTTCAATGATCCGGTTTTATTTCACAAAAAACCTAGTATGGGTATTTTATAACGCACCACAGCTTCTCGTTTCTGTTCCATTCAAAGGCTTTTTATGGTGAAAAGATAAGTTTAACACAATTTTGGTTGTTATTGTCAGTACTTAGTCCTTAACTGACGAAGTGTACATTCACGTCTGAAAGTTGCTATTATGCCATTCCTAATTTGTACAACAGCATGCTTATCAATTTTTAACAAAAGCTGCGAACCCTCTTATCCCACGCCTTACGACATACGACGTTTTTTGCAGGTAGGTGTACTCACTTATCAGACAGCACGTTACGCCACACGGCGTATATTTAAAAGATTCATTTAAAAAATTTAAATTTGCTATCTCTAAGTGCAGAGGGATGGTCGGCAGACCCAGTAAAATGGAAAGTGAGTATGCTAGTAGTTCTTCGGATGAATGGAAAACTAAAAATAAGAGAAGGTACTAGGTGCACGAATTAAATAAAGCACGTGAAAAATATGGTACTTTTCATACGCTAGTGAAACAACTCGAATTGAAGCGAAACCGAAGTCGTTATCACATGTACTTTCGGTTGAATCAAAATCAATTTGATTATCAGCATACTTTATTAAGAGAAAAAATTGGAAAGTGCAACACAGAGTTTCGCAAGTCTTTTTTTTATGGTTGTGGACCTGAACATGCTAAATTTGGTCTATCGTGCTAAAGCACTCAGGCACACTTAGGAGGGTAGATAGAGGGATAATGAATTGCCAATAGATGTCTATAAACAGCTACCTTAAATTTTCTCATATCATAAGTGAGAGGAAAACAGGAACCAGGGAGATCATTTCAGAGTTTAAAAGCTGTGTAGAAAAATGTGGATTGCGCCCGTTTGGTACGACAAGTGAAGATTTGTACTGCATACTGATGATGTGAATGAGCGAACCGAGTGTTTCTCGCAAAGATAGCCGGAGATGGTATCAAAGAATATAATTCAGCAGCACAATAGCCGTTGTAATAACGATAATACAAAGAAAGAACTGAAACCATCCTTCTATGCTCAAGGGACTGTATGTGAGAAGTTAAGGACAGGTCATTTATAAGCCTAATCGCTCTCTTTTGAATACGATCAACGATATCGAGAGCGAATTGGTGAGCACTAACCCAAAGGTGAGAATTATATTCCAGATGAGGCCGAATTTGGGCCTTATACAGCAGAAGGAGTTGTCGAGATGTAAAGTACTGCTTAGATCTGTACAAAAAGCCTATTTTACGAGCAGATGTTTTGGTAGCTGACATAAGATGGTCAACCCATGAGAGATTTGAAGATACAGTCATACCCAACAGAGTAATAGAGTCTGAAAACTTAAGAACTGAGCCATTCATACTTACAACAGGAAATGATCGATATTTTTTGGCGGACATAAGGCAACACTGAGTTTTGTTAGCATTAAATTTAACTAGATTATTGCTTCCCCATTCGAGAATACGTTGAATGTCTTTGTTGATTGAATTTGCCATTTCAGCTTTACTTCCTTGATTTGTCATAGAAGGTGGATTATCACTATGAGTAGACTGAGATGAACTACAGTGAAAAGTGATATCGTCAGCAAAGCAATGGATGGGTTTAGTTGTTGAAGAAATAAGGTCATTTATGTACAGTATAAAAAGTGTAGGCGCTATAACGGATCCCTGTGGTACGCCCGCGTTAATGCTAACTTCCTTTGAAGAAAAGCCATCAACTACTACACGTATTCGTCTTTTATCAAGGAAGCTAGAAACCCAGTTGATGAGCTTAGTATTTAACCCAAACGAGGTGAGTTTGGCAAGTAAACACTTATGCCAAACTTGGTCAAATGCCTTTGAGATACCTAAAGCGACTACTACTGTTATACCGGACTGCTCTGCTGTATTGTTCCAAACTTGGGTCACATATGAAAGAAGATCGCCTATTGAACGACTTTGCCTAAACCCATATTGGTGGTCACTAAGGAGTTTGTTAGTTTCAAGGAACGTGAGCAGTTGCCGATTGATGGCTTTTTCCATGATTTTAGATAAAATGGAAGTAATGGCAATTGGTCGGTAATTTGAGAGATCGATCTTATCGCCTTTTTTGGGAATAGGTTGAATATTTGCTAACTTCCATGATGAAGGGAATTTCCCAGAAGATATAGAGGTCGTATAGAGCTTAGATAGGACTGGTACTAGTTCGGGGGAACATTTCTTTAAGACAATAGCTGAGATACCGTCTGGGTCAGTCGCCTTATTCAGATCAAGCCTACTGATGATCGATTCCAAGAGCTTGTATCGGAAATGAATTGGTTTCGTAGCGTATGAAGAAGAGCTGACTAGGGGCACATCTTTTCCAGAATCATTGAGAGACGAGTTTGATGCAAACAAATCCACAAAAGCGTTGGCTTTGTATACAGAATCAGCAACTACCGATCCGTCAATAGACGTCAGGTGGGGAGGTTTTTACTAATGGCTTTAGCTTAAGACCAAAATTTACGACTGCCTAAAGGAGATGTGGCTAGTTCATTGCATTTTCGTTGTTCGAACAACTTTTTAGTTTTAGTGATGACACTTTTGTAGATATTTCTAGCACCAACGTATTCTACATGATTGTCGACGGATTTATTAGATTTCCATTTAATGTAAGATTTATTTTTTAAACATATTGCATCAGCACAAGCCTTATTGAACCAGGGTTGGGAACGTGAATAACCTATACGGTACTGTTTTTTGGGAATGTATAACTCCGTTCCCATAAGGATGACTTCAGATACTGAAAGAGCGATGTCCAAAGAAGAGGACGACTTAAAACAATATTCACGCTATGGAAAGGTTGCAAAGAAATCCCGTAAATCACTCCATCGAGCTTACTTAAAACACCGCAAGATTCTGTTGGTTTTGCGAACAACTGTGGAATTAGGTACAATAGAAATGATTTTTATTAGATAATGATCGGAAAGACCTAAAGGCGAAAGAACGGAAGTTTTATAAACAAGAGAGTTTCATGTAAGAAAGAGATCTAGAAGATGTGGAGTATCGTTAGGGTTATTAGGGATTCTTGTGGGTTCAGAAATCATTTGTGTGAGATCACATGAAATAGCAAATGTTTCTGCACTATAACCAGCGGGATTCGTAGTAGATGAAAGCTGAAGCCAATTAGAGTTATGAACATTGAAATCGCCTACTAATGAGATATCGCAAGATGGAAACTGAGGCAGGTCAACTTTAACTTTCAAAAATCACGTCAAAATTTTTATTTCCTAAGGAAGAAACCCTCTTGCAAGCAATTCTGTCCTTGATGCAGGCACATACGCCTCCTTTATATCTAAAGTTAGAGTGAAGGTGGTATTGAGAAAATTGCAAGTCGGGTGACTCGGAGCTTTCAGAGGAGACTTGTGATTCAGATGGAAACAAAATATCAGGTTGTAATTGTTCAAGATGTTGGTGAATAGCATTAAGATTAGACCTGATACCGCGGATGTTGCAGTAGTGAATCAGAAAGTTGATACTTTCGATGACCGAGGTCGCTTGGGCCCTGCCCTCCCGGACATCTGAATGGGGCTGGATTTTACGTCCGGAATTTATAACCCTAGAATCCACAGCTTTATTATTTTTTAATTTGGGACTTTTAATCCGATAGAAAGACAATGAGGGCGAGAAGGAAGAATAAGGATGATGGAAAAGGTAACCGGCAGCACTTACCGAGCTCAGAAAATCGGTGACCCAATATTAAGGAGCCCATGGTAAGGGTGGTGGTACCTCCCCGGCTGGCATGGAGTATACATGCCTACCACCTTTTATTGGTTCCATTGAACGACTCGCTATTTGTTTATGCTGAGTATGAGTATAAACTATACCAAGATATAAAATAAACCAATATATAATTATGCAAAACATAACATAATAAAAAAACAAAACTCAATAAATAATTTTATCTACCCTACATCAATACTTTTTAGTAACGTTGAGAAAACTAATAACTAATTATGTATTATAAACACTTAGACAATTCCAGGAATCGTTTGAAAAAGTTGCATATTGGGATGTATCCTGAAGTTCCTCAAGTTGTGTGGAAGGGTTCGAGTGTGGCGAAGGTGTAGCGTGACTGTGTGAAGAACGATTAATATACGACAGAGACACTGCGGAACTAAAAGAGTGATGGGAGTAATGTGAACGGACATCTAAACCAGCTTGATTTTGTAGGTTACGAATTTCAACTTCTTGAACTAATTTGCGTAATTCCAATTTAATCCTTGCTTGATCTAATTCGGCCAATCTCTCTGCTTGCTTCGACATATGCTCAAATAAAACATGTCTGATTCATCAAGCTCGTTATGCAGCTAAACTTGTATATTCTCATTTTTAGATCGACGCAGTTCGGCGTTCTTTTTCATTCTATGAACCATTTCCTCTGCTGCCGTCAGATTTTTACTTGTAGGTTTTTTCGACATTGGAAAATCACAACGTCTTATCGCATTTCTGTTATTATGTGGAGATGAGGATGACTGCGGTAGTGTTTCAGGCTGAAAAACGGTTTTTTCGTTTTCTTCACCACTTTGACTCATTTAAGTTTTGCCATCTTCTTCGTTTTCATCGTTTGAAGTATTTTCCTCTACACCCACTATTTATTGAGCGATTTTCTTAAAATTGCTTTCAGTACTGTAATAATTATGAAACATAAGATAACTTAGCACCCAGAAAACAAAATATAATATTTACACTCTATTATGTAAATATGGCCGAAGAAAGGACATCTCATGTTCATACTTCCAAGGCGTGATTTTTTCCCTGCTTGGCCAATTTTTTTTGAACGGCACCTTTTCAGTGCGCCCATATATCAATTTCTAAGTTTTGTCTAAGATTCTTTTGCAGAAGATGCTAAAATAACATGTACATTATAAACGAAGTAATGGAATGCGCATGTGATAGGAATATAATGTAATATGGTTTGATTTTTGTGCCTTGTTATTTTTTGTTTCTTTTTTCAGATATTTAGTCACGGGAAATTCATTTAGGTCTATTGGATTCCACTTTAGAGTGGGATTCAAAACTGTTCGAACAATAGTATGGCAAGTTTGTAAAGCTATATGGGAAGAATTTAGTCCAATTGTTATGTCAACTCCTACAGCAGAATAATGGGATGAAGTTGCTCAAAGATACAAAAGTACTTGGAATTTTCCTAATTGTTTTGGGGCAATCGACGGCAAACATATAAATATTCGTTGTCCGATTAATGGACGTTCTGCACATTTTAATTATAAGGGCATTAATTCCATTGTTCTATTGGCCCTTGTAGATGCAAATTATAAATTTGCAGCTGTGGATGTGGGATCCTATGATCGAAACAGTGACGTAAATATTTTTGCTAACTCTACCCTCGGAAAATATTCGTAAAATGGAGGGTTAAATATACCAGCAGATACACCACTGACAAGATGGAGAAAATTTATAAGAACTTCCTAGCTATATTACAAGTTTGTAAGATAACGGCCCTCTGTATAACCATGCTTTAACCGCGCCTTACGTAATTATGGGTGACGAAGCGTTCCCATTGAAACCATACTTACTTCGCCATATAGTCGAAATTCAATCGCGGGAAACGAACAAAAGAAAATATTTAATTATAGGTTATCGAGAGCAAGACGTGTAGTCGAAAATGTCTTCGGGATCTTGCCTGTCAGGTGGAGAGTTTTTACGAAGTATTTTGAAGTTCAACCAAAATGTGTAGATAAGATAGTATTAGCATGCTGCTGTCTTCACAATATGCTATGTACTAATAATGATACTGAACCAGACGTAACTTCTTTTAATAAAGTAAATTCTTGTTTACTAGACGTTGCTCCTGTAAGAATAAATTCTGCGCAAAAAATCCTTTTATGTCGGGAAAAATTTTAAGAAATATTTTAATTCGCCAATGGGTAGTGTACCATAGCAGGTCGATATTATTCGCGGGGGTAGGCGTCATAACCCAAACAACTAATATTTTGTAAAAAAATGTCTCAATTTGAATAAAATACTTAAAGTTTTTTTTCCTGACATTTTCATTTCCTTCCCAATTTCCTCCCAGTCCTCATGTCTCATACTCTGTTCTCGGTAATTGCGGGAATGTGTATCAAACAGACAATCATATTGCCGTACCTTCTAGAACGGATATGTGCAGCAAGCAGTGTTGCCAGCATGGAAGGAGACAATCTCGCTAACTCTACGTTTCAAAACTGCTAGAAATCGTCAAAAACTTTCCAACGCAATAAACCTACTATATTAATAAATCAGGTGCAACTCTTATTAAGCAGTGTAACAATAGATATAGCACAGAATAATCTTAGGCATGTTACAAACTGCTTACATAGCTTGATAAACTTAAATGGAAGCATTGACTGTGTGTGTTAAACTCAATGATAAAAGTTAAAACTAAACTTTAATTTAACAACACCTGCAATAATAATTGACATTTACTGTCAGGTCCGACATAAACCAATCTGTTTATCAAAATACCGCCGCCTTAGATAAAGGCAATAAATGATCACCTGTTACCATTGATTATACAGTGTGTATAATCAATGTCTGCTATCGTGTCTTATTTGCAATATATTACTGTACTTTGAAGAGGTTAGACGCATTTTGTTCTATATGATAAAATTACCACGAACGTTGGTAATATTATATTAATTACGTTCACAACTATTCGACTTAATTTAAACAGTCAACCTGGTAACACTGGAAATAAGGGCAAGGGCCACGGGGAAGAAAGGGGGTTTCCGCGCAGACACCGAGCAGATCCGATTTGATAGATGTCGACGACGTTGTATTGAATCGGGTGGCGTGACATGGGATGGCATCAAGCAAGTGGATTCGCGATACACTGAAAATTACCTACATTTATGGCTTTAAAACGCTTTACGTTTTGTAACGTCGCGTCGCGTCGGGTGGCGTGGCGCTTCATGGGATAAGTGGGTTCGCAGTTTAACTCATCGTTACATTGATCACATTGGTGGCTTACTGACCTTGCTACTTGTCCATTACGCACGTCACATTTAAAAATGCATCATTCTAGGACGTTTCGCCCAGGACTGTCATCCGGCGAAAAGTATTTTTTAGTAAAAGTATTTTATTAAAAAATACTGAACTAGTATTTGTACACATTTTGAAATATACCTAACCTAACCTAACCTATCGGCGAGTGGTAGCCAACTATGACAATACCGAAGTATTACTTTATCTAAGGGAAATATACCTAACCTAACCTAACCTACCGGCGAGTAGCAGCCGACTATGGCAATTGCACATTTATCGCATAGATAATAAAGTTAAAATATTTTTATGAATTCGTTTTTTATTCAAACATTTTGTTGGAAATGACCATAATTTTTTTTGACAATGTATGCAAAAACTCACTTTAATGTAACAATATTATTTACAGTAGTTGGTGCAAGTACATCTAAAAAAGTTTTACTTTACTGTAGTTTTTTTCTCGGAAATTACTTTTGATTAGAAAAATCACTTGCTGTGAATGTGGGTGTTATATTTTGCACATAATCCATATAAGGTAAAGATTATAAATGGTCCATAGGAAAATGCAGCAATGCATGAACGATTCGTAAACCCTAAATTACTAAGCTTTAAACCGTAACAACGAGACCACTTCGTAAATTTTGCGACTGTCAAAAAAAGAGTAAACACAACTCTTTGAACATATGATTACGATCACACAGAAATGATTGTTTGGTAGTTCGAAAAATATATTTAGAAATAAAAAAATAAAAAAGCATTTTTCAGCATTTCGCGTAACACAACAACAGTTACGGTGTGATGCGCAACATACGTGCAATCGAATGACATTTATGTTCTTTCGTTGGACAGGTATAACAAGTGAGGTGCCTTTAAGTTTGACCATCCTCTGTAGAAATTGTAATTATTTCACTAAGTTGCTTGAAGTTGAGTGAGCACTGCAAAGTAGGCACTCTAAATCGTTACTACAGTCATGGCCTTACCTAAGTTTATTAATAAAACCCTTCCTGGTAATTGTCTTCTTACTCATTATCTGTAAGTTATGGTTAAAAATTATCTAGACTTTAATATATGCCACGTTAATCATTCCATAGAAATGCTCATTTGCAAGGTTTTCTAGAGAAACTTCTATTTACATGCATTTGGGGAAATGTATCAACATCCCCTTTCCTCTAATTATAATGTCAAATGTATTCCCACGTTGTAGTTCTTTGGTAAATTACTAATCCTTCATGCATCGTAGATAATACTAAAACGCTCTTTTTTTTGTTTAGGAATTATTTGCTGATCGAAACAACATAAAGCATTTCCTACTTCACTGTATGAGGTTAAGCATTTCAGGAGGATAATGGGTTTGCTTAATCTTAAGGTTCCCATAATTGGTAGACTAATTGAAGTGAACCAATTATTTATTGTAAAAATACAGTTATTTTCATGAACACCTTTAGCCAATTTCTTTATGCAATATTCGCCTAGTGGCAATCCACTAGTATCCGTAAATTTTTCAAGGTAAGACTTAGTGTCCAGTATCTATTTGGTCCCTATTTTAATTTTAATTCTGTTCTGGATAGCTTACCCGGGTATTCATTTAGAAACGACACCTCCTGAAATCTAGCAATGTCTTCCCAATAGTAAGGTAATTTCCCGGTTTATAAGATACATTGCAATATAAGATGAATTTATCCCTGATATCCGCATATGCGTAAGCTTAACCACTGCTGTTCTTTTTGTTCGTGTGGAGTTAACATCAAAACTAAAAAAACTAATATTGTCTGGTAGGAAGTCAAACCTCTTGAAATTCATCATTGACCGATATGAACCATATTTGTTGGAGTCTCTGGTAACCAAAGGTTATCTTTCTGGCCACCTACATATACAAGCAAGTAAAATAGGGTGTTCTACCAGTACGCAAAATACTACACTCATCAACCTTATATTTTCCTACTTTTATGTGAGCACTGGTACGTTACAGAACCCTCTACGTATGATTGGAACTGTAGTATACCACTAGTAACCTTTTTATCTCTAATACTTTCGTTATATTAACTTTCTAAAGATTATTTCCCGAGTTATACATGTTTTGGTTTCCGGTTTTAGATGAGTTTTCTGTATTGGGTTCCTGTATAAATACGGAGCAGCGCTAAAAGGGCATGTGTAAATAATTGAATCAGTATCGCACTATACGGTATTGTCATAGCACGCCTACTGAAAAGTCTAGACAAGCGGCCAGTGCTCTATATCATTTACATGATTGCCACTTCTCAAAGGAAGTATGGTGTAGATTTTCTGAATGGTTAGGTTTCTAAGGCTAAGAACCCTTTTCAGTCCGTGTAATGTCAGAAACGCTTTATAGATCTTTTGCTGTAGTACACTAACAAGTGCTTTAAAATAATAAATTGGTGCACTTATATGAGTTATACGTAATTGATCGCATACAAAACCGTTGGACGTAATTAGTGGGAGAAATCAGTTGCAAAACTTAAAGTAACCATACGTCTAGTAGATAAACATTGGTTATTTATTACTTCGCTTAATTAAATTTGGAAGGTACAAATATAGGCACCATTTGTCAATAAAATTAACATGAAAATGAATAAAATTTGTTATAAAATCAAACAATTTAAACAGCGTGTGAACGACAATGTTTTGCTTAACAAAAACTACATATTAAGTTTACATATAACTTTTGCGTCACTATACTTTTTGGAGCGGATTTGAAAATTTAACCCTATACTATCCGATTTATTGTTCTTATAAATAAAATAAAAATGATTGTTGCTAATATAAATGTGCTTTAGTAGGTTAGGAAACTATTAAGTTAAACAAATATTCAACCCTTTCAGTTTGTAGGTGCAACCAGTTTGTGTTAAACCAGAACATCCTGGGTATATGCATCTACCCCTTTTTTCCGAGTAGTTTAGCCAGTCTCCCATTTGGTCCCTTCTGGTTTCTTAGGTTAGGCTTTAGCTTGGTCAACCCCGTTTCTTCGAATCCACTTGCGTAGTAGAGTTAAAGCCAAGTTGGCTTTATATTTTCCCAAATTCATAATCTTATTTTTTCTGATACCAAAAGATTCGTAATAACATCTATAAAGGAGCGACGCGTTGACTACACAAAGGTCCATGATATGAAAATAGATTTTTAGGTACCATTTTCTACTTCTGACCTGTATAAACCTATCAATGAGTCCACGACATCAAAAAACTGGTTGTATAACAAAACCACGGTAGGATAAGACACATCAATCCTATTCTTTGGTTTTGAATTCTATAGTTTCACGTTTCTTACTGTACGTGCGTCTGCAAATATGCTAAGGATATTCACCGCCTTATAATCAAACCATTTTACATAAATAATCTCGTTGCCCTTTGCACTTCAAAGTTCCTCGGACTTTTTTACTCAGCTCTTCATCATATGTCAAATTAGAACTATTAGAACGTACTGTGCTAATACTTTGTATTCCTTTTTTGTCGAATGCAACTTGCAAATGGAGATTATTGAACCTGTTATCGTAGTATATTTTATAAAACAGGTTTTGCGAAATTACTTCAACACGATATTGCCACTTACACCTACGTATGGAAGACGTATGGGATGTGGTTGTATGGCACCAGTGTACATTTCTCAATTATACACTTTCTTAGATTTGACTTTACATACTGTTTCTAACTATTACGATCATCTGTTCATCCATGTACGCACCTTATTTCTTTTCATTTTTTGCACTACGCTGTTCAAACAAGGTCTTAGTTTGAGTAACTTGCCCGCACCAACATCGTAGGTTGCATTATCGTTGAAGTACAGATTAGATTTAACTTGTTTCCATCTGTTCCTGGACATGGTTTTTGGGTTGGCAGACCTGATCGTTGCTTCGAATGTGAAGAACTATAGTGGGCAAAAATTTTGTGTTTGTCGCAGAATATCGCGATTCCCTAGTGTGCCGGTTACGTCGTCACTGGTAGTTAGCACACGGCGATACCTGGTGCAGTAGGAGACCTTTTAATGTCTTCAAGTTGCTAACTCGACTGAGATTACGAATTACCATTCTACACTAATAAAACGAAAATCTCGTTCAACAGCATACGGGTTACAGTTTCAAAGCCTTAACCCACAGAGTGTGAGGCTGCACTTCGGGTATAACTCCAACACATACACCATAGTTAAACAGGAGAGATCTTGTTTAACTAACCATCGCTCCCCATTTGTTTCCCTGCCCCTGATAATTAACGATCCTACTTCGGGTTTGTCAATACCCCTTACCTGTGCTGCCGGCGTCACCTCTACGACATCTACTCGCACAGTACCTTCGCTCACAACAGGCCCTCCGATCCGCCTTGGAACCACTTCCTCTTCCTAGTCCACCACCTCATCCTCTACCGTGTCCACGATATCCAAACCCTCCTCCTGCCGTTATTGCGTCAGGTATATTCCGAAAGCGATCGCGGACCAAAAGGATTTCTATAACTCCATTCTATCACTTGAACTCATGCTATCCAATTTTAAACTCAAATTCAACACACTGCCCTTCTAAAAACCCGTCACCCTCTCCCCTCTGACCTGGAGTGTAAGATTGAACACCTCCTTGGAGAGCTGAATGTCACCGTAATCCAGCTCTCTGGCCCCCGTCCTAATCCTACCTCCGCTAAGCCACCATCCTTCTCCTGCGTGAGTAGACAAGGACATCACCGTCGCAGAAATGACAAATGCCATCGCCCTACCCCATGTCTCCAAAGTAGTCAGGCTAATATCCCGAGCCTCCAATCTTCATACATTCTTCATTCGCGTTATCACCAAATCAAAGGCCAGCCTAGATTCCCTTAGCCCGTGCTGTCTGCATGTTCGGCAATCCTCAAGTGTAGCATGCAGGTGAGACATGCTTCTGAGGATATCACACAATGTGATGACGAAGGGTCATGTAACGCTTTAAGCCTTAACCTCTTCTCTTTCACTGAAAATTTAAGACGGTATCTATAATTTAGTGGCCAACACATTGGGCTCGAAGTGCTTGAGCCATTACAATTTGTCTCACATCGTGTCGGCATATAATTGCCAAAGTTTCATTACAATTCGGCACAAAACGTGGGGATGGTTTCACTACAACTTGTCGCCCAAGGTGATGGCACAATTTTTCCATTCAAATAGATATTAAAATGTCTGAAGCAATATGAGATTTATACAAGAAGTATAGATACATTTTTAAAAGCAATTTAATGCTATATGGGGTCCTTTGGTAAAAGTTTTTCATGCGAAACCAGTTGAGTCCTAACAATTAATTTATGATGTCAATGAAGGAAACAAGAATAAACTTTCAATGTATTCTTGGTACTCATATTTAATAGATGAAAAATATTTTTCCCTAATGGAAATTTAAATAACATTGGGAAGATTCAATTTAATTGTATGTTAAACCAAAGAATACATTATCTCATGTAAAGAAAAAAATTGTTTATAAATTACCTGTTTAGGTTGGACGTATGTTAATATTTATTACACCCCAATAGTCACATAAGGCCGAATCTAGGCCAGTTCAAGGTCCCTCGCTCTCTGATGGTGACCTTGGAAATTCCTTTGAAGGACAGGTTATTGTTTATGCTAGAAAATAGGTCAAGGCTAACTGATTACTGTAATGACTCAATGAATGAGTCAAGGTTGTCTAAGTGTCCTAGCTATAAAATCAGAACACGAATGGTTGTGGTCTAAACTAAAAACGGAAAAAATGTCAATTGCTTTTCATGGTTACATGCTTGTCCATATGTTTTTTCAACGATGCAGGTTTATAATGAAATCCTTCCTAGGGTGCGCTTGATTTAGTAACTAGTAGCTTTTTGTTAACAAACATGACAAAATTAGTAATCATGACACGACGTGAAATTAAAGAACGGATATTAAGTATAGAAGAGAGAAGAAAGAGGCTGGAAGGATTAGTAAAGAAAATTAAAGACTTAAAGCTAGAGTTGTTCGAAATGAATAGGAAAATTAGGAAGTTTCTGGTTAGCGACGCATGAAAGGCAACAGTAATAAAGCATGTGTAGTTTTTATTCTTTAGTGTTCCATTTTTTACATGTTTTATGTATAAATAATAAACAAGAAAACTTTTATCCTTAAAATGATTTGTAATTAAGGGTACTGCGTATTTACGAAGGTTTAGTAAAAGAATGGGTGAGTTGAAGCATAATTTAGGGTTTGAAACGAATAAAAATGAAGAAGTTATAGGTTAGCATTCAGTGTTAATATAAATTGTTAATTTGATATGTACTTAACAAATAAGTCTCTAGAAGAAACATTTCAACAAAAAAGTGAAACGTAAAGCTAGTGAAACACGTTTAGAAAAATAAATAATTTTATTACATGTACACAGTGAGTTTTTTCTCAGTGTTATTATTCTATTAAATGGGGAAAGATTTGATAAGTAAGTTTAGCGAAATCGACTTATTTTGAGGTGTACTCTCTGTGGAAGACCGTTGTAAAGATCCTTCACGGGCACCTACAGAGTGATTTTTTGTTGATTATTTCTATGGGGATATCGGAAACCATAAGAGTTACACATTTGTTTAAATAGGAAAATATTTTCTTCTTTAGAAGACTAATCCAGATACGCTTTTGTTGATTTAAGAAAATGCATGGCTTACTAGATATTTGTAAAAAAGTAAAATCGTTTCAGCGTTTTAATTCACTTATTTCTAAAGATAGATAAAAATTATTTTATTACAATTTGTAGATAATTTTGTGCCGAATAACGTCACCGTACTAATTTTTTAATTTTGCGTATTGTTATGAAACAACGTAGAATTTTTTTAAATGGAAATCATAGTTGGCTATGACATGTTTTAATGGTGGATTTTTTCTTATTATAATGATGTAAGGGTTGTATCACTTATTTTAATAAATGAAAGCACAATACTAGTTTTTCTGTTATAAGGTTTAACAAAAATCACATCTTGCCATATAAAACAAAAGTAAAGCAACTGAAGCGTTGCTTATCTTTATTTTCGACAGTTCGTTAGTGTAATTCTTATCGGTTTTGTCAGTGTGCAGTTGCTTTAGAAAGTTAATTTTGGTGTGCACAATTTTCGAGAAACTTGAATTGATCGAATGTTACATCATTTGAAACAAAAACAATTAATGAACCAATCAACCATATTTAGACACCTTCAACAATTTATACAATTTAAAAGAGTTTGGGAGTTTTCTGAAGCCCAGAAATAGGGGTAGTATTGATGAAAACGTGCTAATAAATACTCTAGCTGTTGTTAATCAAAATCTATTTACATCAACACGCCAAATTGCACAAAACGCTGCAATCTCACTACTCACAATAGTGAGAACTTTAGCAACACACTAATACCATCCTTATTAATATTCCGTTGGACAAACTTTGCGTCTTGGTGATGATGAAAGTAGATTAAATTTTTGTAATGGATTCACAAATATGTGCCATGAAAAGAATAACTTTGCGATGCAGATCTTATGCACATTTTACAAACTGTGGCGTGTTCAGTCGCTATAATGGACACCTATGGGCCCAAGCAAATTGTCACCGTTTACAAGAGAGACAACCTCAGATTAACCCTTATGGTGCCGTACGGAGTACCCGGGTACTATTTAGTCTTTACAGTCATATAACTATTTTTCTATTCAACCTTTTATTTTGAGCTTTCGTGACATCTCCAACAAAATAGTTTTACTCACGAAAAACATAAGTTTAGGCAAAATAGTTTGAGCGAAGATTTTATTTTGACGATTTTATAAAGTACCCCGGTACTCCTAGGTTTATCTGAATAGAAAACGATATCTGTAATAATAAATGCGTAATTGGATAGTATTTATTTGTATGTAGTAGGTATATAATTAGTAGCAAACAGGTAATACAATAATTTTATACATATAGCATTCAAAGGTAAAAATAAAAATGTAAATAATGATGCACGATTTTGAGATAAACACGCCGTATCTTCATTCTACACATTTTCTGCATACAGTAGGAGTTGGGTTGTTGTGTTTATCGCACACTGGTTTCCTGCATTTACAGCATCTCTTGCGCGTTCTCCTTTTCCTCTTTTCCTCCGCGGTATTGCACATGATGCAGTAACCAGTGAACTTCAGGCGCCCGGTGTTATCACGTTCTTGTACCGAGGTTGGTGCTGGTGGTGGGTTATGTACGGTGGCTATTTTTACGCCAAGAATGTTTTCCATGGCGGTTTTCACGAAATAAAACCGCGTGATTAGCGGTTGCTTACTTCTTTTTATTATAGAGGGTAGACAAAGCTCTCTTCCTAGATTTTTTAGAAATAATCTTCGACGATCAGTTCTACAGGAAATTTCTGGATTGTTTTCAATATATATGATGTACGCTGCTAAACAAGCAATATCCAAAATGTTGTAGAAAAAAGCTAGTGGCCAGCGATTTGTTTTTCTTTTAGTCGTGTACATCATTACCATTTGATCCATTCGATCAACTCCGGATTTGGTAGAATTATAGTACATAATTATATCAGGTTTCTTGGCTGTACTCGTGTCATTAATTTCTGGAGTTGTGTGCATCCTCGAAAGCAACACAACAGCTTTGCTCTTCTTAGGTACATAGGAACATAAAGCTCCTTCATCACGAAAAGCAAAAAGGCTCGATGCTAATTCCCTGTTTTTTGAAGGTAGCAATTCTTTTGGAATAGGGTTTGTTTTTCCTCAAAGTTTCCACTAAAGTGAGCCCTTGTTCTCTGAAGCACTTTAGCAAGGGGAGTGAGGTAAAAAAATTGTCGGTAGTAATGTTTCTTCCGGAGCCTTTGTAATACTGACATAGATTCATTACTACTCTCTCCAACATTGACTTGGCGTACTTCTCCTTGTTCTTTACCTGTAAAATCAAACATTTTCGTAAGGTATTAAAATGGAACGAGCAACATTTTGTGTATTACCTGTGTAAATTATTCCCTGTAATGGGTAACCCGTTTTGGAATCAGCTACCCAAAAAACTTTAATACCGTACATTGCTGGTTTCGATGGCATGTATTGAGTAAATTTCGTTCTACCCCTATACGGAAAAAGCTGTTCATCCACGGTTAGATTTTCATATGGCTTGAAGTGGCGACGTAGGTTATAATTTAGCATTGTCCATATGTCTCTTATTGGGGCTGCCTTGTCCCTCGTTTGTCGCTCCGACCGTGTATGCAAGTTATCAAAGCGAATATATTTCTGTAGGTCTTGGAATCTTGCCCAGCTAAGACTTGCCCTGTAGGTTGGTAACGCATCGTTTTTCCATAATTCGTTTACGTGTTCCGAGTTAGAATGGTGAACACCCGCAGTGACCAATATTCCCAGAAAGGCGTTAAATTCATCAAGGGTGACAGCTTTCCACTGTTTTTGTCTATTGGGATGGGCTTCATTATGTTCATTGATGCACTGGTTTGCTTTTGGATTTGTTTCTCTGATTACAATGAACTTCATTTCATTTGTAAATATCAAATTCAAGATATCTAGACGTGTCAATGAGTTGCTACATCAATGTGGTCCGCCTGAAAATACATTATGTATAAGGTAATATATTGTACGACGAAATGAAAAAGGTGTGTTGCTTTTACCTAATTCTAGTATGATATTGTATGAACGTGTTTGTGATGTTGCTAAAGGGGACTTTTTTCAAATTGTTTGATCGCGGCAGGTAAATTTTACAGAAGTGCCACATTCTGTGGAAGTATGGGAGACATCTTGATCATCATCAGCCTCAGTTATTTCGTCATCGCACTCTGATACAACTTCAATAGCATCTGTCTTTCGGTCAATTTCAGTTACATCTTCCACATCGGAGTCATCGGCGTTTGATGGTAGCCATTCAGCATCGGTCTCGTTGGCATCATCATCTTCAAAAGGATCTGATTCTTCGTCGAAATGGTCTTCGTATAGATACATTAGTTGCTCTTCGGTCAAACTACTATAATTTACAAACACATATAAAATAAATATGTGCATATTAGATGACTTGAGTACATAACACGTACGTAGGCGAACATAAACTTACTGATCTAATCGAATATTTCCCTGGAGTCCAAAGGTAATGAGTCCTCTACCGACCTGCGACTTCTAGAGAAAGCACAAAAAAACGCTAATATGGTTATATGGTAATATGGTACACAGCGCATATAATAAATAAAATAGTTACTAAACTTACCGTCGTGATCGTACAACTGAAGTACTAAAGCCACTGAGTCCAGCCACCGGTTCGTTTAGATTCGTTTCCATTTTTATCACACACAACACAGTTATAAGTTTATATAATAATAATGTATAATATAATAAATTTATGTAATAATAAACAAATAAAAGTAACAGTACACAGACACACAAACAAATCGACTGCACTCTAGCTCATCAATAACGCAACTGACGCCCTTGTCTTCAAGATTCCATCATCCTGACTCATGAAATTTGCGAACAAAACATAAACAGCCAATAAAAATGAACTATGGCGCGCAACAGAAATGTCTACAGTGATAATGCAGTCAAATTATGCACCATACAGAGGTAGCACCCGGGTACTCCGTGTGGGAGATGTAAGGTGTAAATTTTTATATCATAAGGGTTAAGTGTGGCTTCAATTTATGGTGCGATGTTATTGGTTCGCGGCTTGTTGGGCATTTATTTTTAATTGGACTTAAACTGGAAATCAATATTTACAATTTCTTATGGAAGATTTTAACAATAGCTTAGAGGAAAGTTGTTAAATTCATGTTGAAAAGTTGTCGCATGTGTGTCGATAATAATGGTGCACATTGCGAACACTTACTTTAAATTTATTTTGTCTTCAATGGCAAGATATGATTTTTTAAACGTAATAATAGAAAAATGTGTATCCGCTTTCGTTTATTAAATTAAGCGATACAACCCGTAGATCATTACAATCAGAGAAAATGCACTATTAAAATACGTCATAGCCAACTAAGGTTTTCGTTTTAAAAAATTCAACTTTGCTTCATAACTTCAGAATACTAAGCAAAATTAAAAAAAACTAGTACGGTGACGTTATTCGGCACAAAAGTTTATTTAAACATTTTTTATCTATCTTTAGAAACAAACGAATTAAAGCACTGAAACGATTTTGGAGAATTTTACCTTTTTACAAATATCTAGTATACTACATGCATTTTTTTAAAGCAACAAAAGCGTATCTCGATTACCCCTCTAAAGAAGCAAATCTTTCCCCATTTAAGCAAACTGAACTTCTCACACTTTTAGGTAACTTCACCACTTTATACTATTCACACCTTCTTTTTTGTGGGAAGAAGTTTCATTATAAATAAAAAGATAGAAATGTTAATTTTTTTTATTTGAACATATTGAGTAATATAAAACTAATAAAAATAGATCTGATCTTATTTGTGGCTTCTGCTAATTCAGCAGTAAGCCTTTACAAACGGGACACTTCCGATACTTTGTATATAAAAGTCCCAAATTTGGTGCAAGTAACTCACACTTTTAATTTTAAACTGTTCCATAGTATTGGAGTGGGGGGGGGGAGGGCTGGGTCTGATGTGTTTCAGCCTCCTCAGGTGGACCAGTTAGCGCAAAATTTTTCCTCCGTAATGTAGTGGTGATGGTGGGGTAGCTATAACTCGCTGTATTTCTGAGTTCGTTGACCTAAATTTTTGGCAAATCGCTGGCTTTTGCTGAGGGGTGAACGACCGTACAATCACAGGTCAAGGAACTCAACGCTTCGGGCATTTACCCCAATTGCTTTTAGGGTCCATAACCCCAAAAATTCTATTGTTTCGAAAAGTCAATACCCTAAAAATTTTTGGCAATTTTTCACCATTTTTGGCGGTCATTGAGCACTCGAGATTAAAAAAAACTGAGTTTATGATAGATATCTGCCCCATGCGAAACCTATTTAATAACCTTGACAATTATGTGTCACTTGCAATGCTATGTTCCTTTACAGGTATTAAGTTTAGATTTAGTGACTCTCTGATTTATGAGTATAGCTCTGCCAAAAAAACAAATTCCCCGGAAAATATGCGAACTAAATCTCACCAAAGTGGCGCGAATTCAATTTGCCGAATCACACGTTAGAATTGATTGATGTATAATCGTGTATAGAATCACTAAGTTGTCATTGTCAGTGTCAACATCTTACTAAACACATGGCTACGATTTTGAGAAAATCGGTTCATTCCGAGGCCAGAAATATTATTAAAAGCATTATCGAGTTCTTCGATAGGCAGAAAACCGCAGGTGTGTGGTCATTTACTTTGAAAAAGGCAACGGAGTTAGCACCTGTCGCTACATGGGAAATCAGCTACTTTTATAAAAAAAATCAGGTAATCTTTGAATTACCTAACTAACGATAATTATTGTTAGAAATGATGTTAAGTCAAGTGACCAGGGAATTCTGAATTCTCCATAGAAAAAAAGAAGTGGACGTTCTAAAAAAATTGTGTTAGATGATTGCGACTTGGAAATATTGAAGAGAACAGTACATGAAACCTACACCGTCGATAACAAATTTCCACGTTAAAAATTTTGCTAATTATTTGCCGGTTATTAATTTTTGTTATGTTTGCATACAATTTCTAAGGATATTTTATTAATTACTTTTTTAAATAGCTTAATACCGATGTTTATTTGTAAATCCCTGTACGTTTTCATAAAATTAATTATGAGATAAGCAGTTTTATAGTGCCTGTTGTTAATTATTGTTAGCTTTCTATCTCTAATTAATAATTTAGTATTAAATAGTTGGGTGAATACTCAGAGTTGTATCTAAAGACCGACGATCTACTTCTAGCTGACACTTTCGAAAATTTTCGTAAAACTTGTTTATGTACTTACAAACTTGATTCCCTCCAGTATTGTACGATCCCCGGTTTAGCATTCGATGCTATGATTAAAATTACGCACGTAAAGTTAGAACTAACTACATACATTGATATGCTAATATGCCGCTGTTTATTGAAACAGGAATTGGAGGTGGTGTGGCTTAATGTTGCAGACGGTGTGCTAAAGGTAATAATAAGTACATGGGAGACAAATTTGATCCCACTGCTGAAAGTGTGTGTTTAATGTATTACGATCTAAATAACTTATATAGCGCCTCATGTCAGAATCTTTGCTATTCGGTGACTTTTCCTTTGTTGATGAAACTAACTTTGAAACATGGGATTTAACAAACCATCCTGACGATTCAGCAATTGGTTATATAGTAGAGTTCGATTTTCATAGTTCTACGACATTTAACAGAGATGTGCTTATCGTTCAAATGAAAAAGCTTGAAGTATATTTAAATAAACCTACATATGCAGGCTGTAGTGTTTTAGATGTTTCTCAAACTTTTTTATACAATTTTCATTATGGTTACAAGCTATCCATTTTCTAATAATGCTAAGCTCTTGTACACCAGTACAGATAGCCTCATATACACCTTTTCAGTTCTTGATATATGAAATTATCAAAGAAGACATTGATAAAGATACATCTAATTATAGTATTGACAATATCGTTGGAATTCCATTAGCAAATAAAAAAGTCCCGGCTTAATGGAAGTGTGGCTTAATGTTGCAGACGGTGTGCTAAAGGTAATAATAAGTACATGGGAGACAAATTTGATCCCACTGCTGAAAGTGTGTGTTTAATGTATTACGATCTAAATAACTTATATAGCGCCTCATGTCAGAATCTTTGCTATTCGGTGACTTTTCCTTTGTTGATGAAACTAACTTTGAAACATGAGATTTAACAAACCATCCTGACGATTCAGCAATTGGTTATATAGTAGAGTTCGATTTTCATAGTTCTACGACATTTAACAGAGATGTGCTTATCGTTCAAATGAAAAAGCTTGAAGTATATTTAAATAAACCTACATATGCAGGCTGTAGTGTTTTAGATGTTTCACAAACTTTTTTATACAATTTTCATTATGGTTACAAGCTATCCATTTTCTAATAATGCCAAGCTCTTGTACACCAGTACAGATAGCCTCATATACACCTTTTCAGTTCTTGATATATGAAATTATCAAAGAAGACATTGATAAAGATACATCTAATTATAGTATTGACAATATCGTTGGAATTCCATTAGCAAATAAAAAAGTCCCGGCTTAATGGAAGACGAAAACCATGGTAAAATTATGTTAAACTTGTGGAACTTCGTGCAAAAACATATGCTTACACTGTTGAGTAAAAAGTTGTTAAACGAAAGAATTGTACCCAAGCAGATCAAGTGTGGTTGGTCATACATCCGAACATAGGTGAAGTCCCTATAGTGAGTCAAAGTCCAATATCGACCTTATTAAAAGGATTTGGAAGCAATTCTTTCATGGAAGTCGTAAGATATCAAAGGCGCACATCTAAATTATTTACAAATATATAGGATGAGCACTTCCAAGATCAATTTTCTTAAATAGATCACCCTGTACATTTTCATACTTTATAATTCGGCATAAAATTACCACTCCGACAACCTTTGTTGTTTGCTCCGGTGTTTCCGAATTATTCGAAATTGGATTTAACAAATCAATTCCCTAATAAAGTATCTTTTGTAGTATGCATGTACTTAGATGACACAGTCAACAGATGTTGGTTATACTATACAGGGTGATTTTTGCACAAGCCTTAATTTAGTATCTGTTAAAGAGCGTTTCCTCATTTTTTCAATTAGTACACCCAGTATACTAGTGTAATTTTGAATTGACACATCAATTCTCTACGTTTTGGTGAACTATGTTCCTATACCCGAAATTGATATTTTCACAAATATATTCATTTTTTATTATGAAACGTTAAATTATCTTCTATTTCTAACTAGCCCTAGTACATAAAACTAAAACATTTCAGTTTCATTACTGACGTTTAATTTTAAATCATTGCGACAAAATATGTGGGTATTCACACTACACATGCAATGATGAATTTTTCAATGAAAGGAATGGTTTATTTTCTGGGTACCAGGAATAAAAGTATAAGCTTTTATGTTTTCAATAACTGTCAAAAAAGTAATTGTAATGTCAGTTATGACTTGTTGGTGTTAAAATAGATTCAGTTTATCCCGTTGAGAAGATAATATTTATTACCAAAACATTTTTTGCCAACAATCGGTTGCGAAGGGTAAGGGACTTCCTAATAAAATGTGCAGATACACCAATTCCATAAATTTCTACGATACAAAGTTACGTTCGCGAAATTGGAAACTACAGGATGTGTAACAGCTCAGAGAACTTTAGTAAATAATTTTATGAAATTAAACCATTCACTGGTATAATTCAGGATTAAAATATTGTAAGTAATCGAATAAATATCAATAATGAGGCGGAAGAGAGGGTTTTGGGATTAGTTGAACTAGATTCAAATGTAAGTGCTAGACTAGTTGCTGGTGAGTTAACTGTTAATCATGTCTCAGTACTGAAAATACTTAAGAAACATAAATACCATCCGTATAAAGTACAACGTCTCCAAGAATTTTTTGTAGTAGAGGAAGAGGAATGTAGAATATTATGCGCAGGCCTACAGTTAAGATAAATCCGAGACACCCACTTTCTTTCTAATATCTGTTTCACAGACGAATCAACTTTTACGCTAAACAATAGAATAGTCGGCCATTTTGAAATCTTATTTGGACTTACTCTTAACTACAGTAGGCCCTGAATTAGAAGGGAAGTAAAGGCCTATCTAGCTCAATCCTTTCCAAATCATCGGGTTGTCGCAGTGGTACGATTGCATTGCCGGTTAGATCCCCTGGTTCGGCACAGTGCGACTTTCTCTTGTGGGGCCACCTTAAAAATGCAAATTTATGAAAGACGCCACCTAAATATTGATTTCTTGAAGAAAAATGTGAACTTATCACAACTAGACGGTTTACAAACTTTGGAAATTCATTCTACAATGGACTAGAATATTATTAGGTGCAAAACGGGGAACTATACGAGTACTTGCTTTAAATTTATTATGACACCTAATCTAATTTAGTTTTGAATTTGTGTACAGTTTTGTATTCAAATAAAAATTAGTAAAATGAATAGATGCTGATATTGGCATTTTTGGACATAATTTCAAATCACGTCATGCGTTTGTAAAAATATTCCCTATAGATCACCTGTGTTCGTATGTATGAATACTAGAGAAGGAATAACAGCAATGTATGTAATTGACGTATTTTCGGGTGTGTGACCAACCAGTAGTTACCGCTGTGAGTGACTACTGCGTAGTCTTCGTTTACTACATTTCTGTTCCTTCCTTTTGTTATTTACACTATTGTTAAATCGTCCCATCAACCTCTCAAATGACTCTGTAGAGAGCTGTATTCTTTCTGGATATCGCTGCATATAAATTAGAGTTGGCAGCAAACAACCTTTATCACTGTCATCCTGAACATGAACCATTTCTTCTAGTGAAAAATTCATCTCTGCACATATAGTGTGAATTTTATAGTTTGTAAGTTGAAATAGGTGTGAATACTCAAATACCTTCTTGCAATGATTTAAAATTAAATATCAGTAATTAAACTGAAATATTTCGATTGTATGTCAAAATCATGACAACACTCTTTCATAATGAAAGAGTGAAAATATTTCTGAAAAAAGCAATTTCCGGTATAGGATATAGTTCATATAAAATGTAGAGGATTGATGTGCCAAACTAAAAATTACAGTAATAGATGTGTTGAGTGTTCGATTTGAAAAAAATGAGAAAACAATTTGAAATATACTAAACTTTCTCCTGTGTAAAAATTGCCCTGCAGAGTATAACCAATATTTGGTGACTGTGCCGTCTAAGTGCATTCTTTGGTTGCATTCTGAAACATGTTTCATTAATTAATCACAATACTTAGCTAGGGAATTATGTTGTTAAACCTAATTTCGACCAAAATTTTAATATTCTTTTTGGATGATTCGGCAACACCGGATCATAAAATAAAAAGTTAGAGGTTGTTGAAAAAACAATTTTACGCCGAACTCCAAAATGAGAGAATATACAAGGTGATCTTGAACTGATCTTGAAAGTGTATCATCCTGTATATTTGGAAAAAAATGTGGGCCTTTTGATGCAATTACCATTTCCATAAAAATTACTTTCGAATCCATTCAATAAGGCCGACATTGGACTTTTACGGAACATAAGGACACCGCCTATGTTCGGATGTATAATCAACCATACACTATATATATATATATATATATATATATATATATATATATATATATATATATATATATATATATATATATATATATATATAGATGGTTAGAAATAGTCATAATAAAGGGGTTAGAGTTTATCGAGCTTAAATTCTATATAGTAGGCAAGTTTAAATAAAATTGAAAGAAATAATAGTGTACCAGTGTAAAAATATGGTTTTGATGTAACAAAACAGGCTTTGTGGGGTATGCACAAGGTTTTTATATTCATAAAAGCAATGAGCTATACCAGTGGCATGTAAGAAATGTCAATACGATTCATATTAGTGTGTAGGATTGGTTTCGTTTAACATATTTAAGTAATTTTACATTTTAATCAATTAATTTAAGCATTTTAAACCATGACAGACATTGATCACATGAAGTACGATACTTCTAATATGTAGAACATGTATAGTAATAGGTACAATGCATAAACTCTATGAACTATAAAAAAGGGTTATGGTACGAACACAGTATATTTGTGATTCACAAAGCGTTTTAAGAGTGCATAAGAGGTGGTAGTGACTTAGAAACATACCTAAGAACATGAACAACATTTGTGCAGTGTGATATTTAATATATAATTACAAATTGTATACAAAATTTGACAAAAATGTGTTAACAATATAGAAATGTGAAATGGCAAAATTATGAACTATGGAGTACAAATAAACAGTAATTGTGTTAGAGACAGATATAATAACACATTAGATGAACATTTCAAATGATATAGACGTTTAAAACGCTAGTTAAAGGTAATTCATATTAAGTTAGGTTAAGTACTATATTTAGGATTTTTACAAATTTTTAGTTTTTATAGGATAAGATAAGTTTAGAGTAAATTAGAAAAACATATAATAGTAGGTTTCCCTCATTTCCACAAAGAAATTAACAATAAGTATGTAATCTAAACATAAAATTAGAGGATTTGGGTTAACTAACTAAAATATAGATGTGAACGTGGAAATTTTGGTAAAACTAAGGAAAACGGCTTGAAATAGATGTATTCTGATACAGTTTTTTATGTAGAATTTGAATAGATTTGAATAGATATTAGTAAATTCAAATTTTAAGTTGTCAAAATGTAAATCGTGGAAGCGAAGTAGAGCTTATGAGGTGTCTTTTTATGCGGAAAGTTGCTCTGATCACAAATTTGTATTTAAAAAACAAATCCCATTTAATTTAAAAAAGATATAGCATAATTTATGTTTTAGTTAATTTAACAATTTCGTTTAGACCAACCAAATGCTAGGATCCTTTGTAGAAAAAAAATTGAAAATTTTGTATCCAGGAGAAAAGTATAAAAGGAATTGCTTCTGGTTTTCTCACTCTCTTGCTTTTTGCTCTTGCAGTCTCTTGCTTTTGTACTTTTTTGTGACTAGCAAGTTATAGGGTTAGTGTTGTTGTTGTTAACATTACATCGTATTTACCACGAGGAAGAGTATTCAGCAGTTATTGGTTTTGGATGAAGCTATGGAATATAAGCAGCACCATTTTGAACAGCAAGGCAGTATCATTGAAACATAGAGAGAAGTCTACGTCCAATGTTTTAGTATGGAACAAGCTAACGTAACCATTATTTGGAAATTCCAACAACACATGTGAGTTAAATTTCTCTATCGTAACCCTATTGCATTGATTATTTCTTTTTTTTGATAATGTATAAGTGTTTGTGCGACATGTATCAATATCTGAAAAGTCAATGAACCGGTGTAATTATAAAATTAATAATTTTACTTTAAACAAAATCAAAATTGTACTCACTAATTTTAGATCCTTTGGTGAAATTTTTGACAGGCTGCATTTGATTAATTTAGTAAGGGCGCAACGCATGCGTAATTTGTGCAAATTCCAACAAAGTCTATTTCATATTGAAACTACTAATTACAAAATACAATTGAGTTATTAATATGAATATTTCCTGGTGTAAAATAGAAATTTCTTTTGATTTGACGAAAAAGATTTTGATAAGATTTACATTTTTTAATTATTTAAAAGGATTAAAGTTTATTAATTTTATTTCCCAACTATAATTTAAAAGTAATTTTAAGTAAATCCCAAGTATATACTGATAAACTATCAATTTAATTAAATAATTTTCACTATATAATATATATATATATATATATATATATATATATATATATATATATATATATATATATATATATATATATATATATATATATATATATATATATATATATATATATATATATATATATATATATATATATATATATATGTATACAGGGTGATTTTAAGTTGATTCTTTTTCTTAAACTGTGTATAGAACTAATTAAAATAAACAACTTTTTCAAATAACATTTTTTCGTTTTGCTTTAATTGTTGCTACTGCCTCCTCTTTGCGCCCAATTAATTATTCCCGCGTGTTTACCGGTGTTTATAGCCTCACCACGCATATTCGGGTTGTTATAGAACTGCAAACAGTATCTGTGATAAGACGGCTGTTAATTTTGTTTTGTTTCTGTTTACACTTTTTATGTCAAGTAGAAATGTGTCAATTTGTTGTCAGTTAATCGCGTGTTAGATTTCAGTCAGTTTGTGATTATTGAAAAATAAAGAATGGCTCATGTGTATGAAAATAATGAACTCGTGGACATGCTGTTGATTTATGGGGAGTGTAGTCAAAGTGAGGCTGCAGCCGCAAGGCTGTATGCAGAACGCTTTCCATTAAGAGTGCATCCGTAGTTTCATAAATTTCGTTCAGAGGGCAAGGGATACTGGTTATTTAAGAAACACCGTGGAGGGCATATAGGAAGACCAAGACAACTTGTGAATATGCAGAATGAAGAATAAATTTTGAATATTGTTGAGGAAGATCCATCGATAAGTACTAGAGAAATTTCACGTGAGGTCGGTGTAAGTCAAACAAAGGTGTGGAAAACATTGTGGGAAAATCAGTTGTACCCATTTCACGTTCAACTTGTACACGCGCTACATCCTCAAGACCATCCCCGTAGAGTTGAGTTCTGTGCATGGCTTTTACAAAACAATGCAGATCATTTGAATTTTACAAGACAAATTTTGTGTGTGGACGAGGCAATATTCATCAGAAATGGAATCAACAATTTCCGCAATACTCATGTTTGGTCATTTGAAAATCTCCATGCTATACGGAGATCAAGTCTTCAAGAAAGATTTTCCGTAAATGTTTGGGTTGGAATTGTAAATGGGATACTCATAGGTCCGCACACCTTGCCAGACCGTTTAACGGGCGAGAATTATCTGAATTTTTTGGAAAATCATCCACCTAATCTGCTGGAAGAATTGCCATTGGATATAAGGCAAAACATGTGTCTTCTACAAGACCGAGCGCCTACTCATTTTAGACGAGAAGTGCGGGAGTTCTTGGATTATACTTTTCCAAACAGGTGGATTGGTCGAAACGGGCCAGTTGCGTGGCCACCTCGCTCACCAGACCTTACACCATGCGATTTTTTTCTGTGGGGTTACATGAAAGCGTTAGTTTTGAAAGCACCGGTACACACGCGGGAAGAATTAATTGGGCGCATAGAACAGGCAGCAGCAACAATTATAGCAAAACGAATTTCGTTATTACGCGCTGTCATCGAACAGTGGTAACATCACGCACAGCGTTGTATAGAACGGAATGGTGACAATATTGAACATGTGCTTTGAAGTAGAACTTGACTGCTTATTCCTTTAAAAGGAAATATCTCTTTTATTTTTGAGTTAATTAAAAAATGCTTTTTGAAAAAGTTGTTTATTTTATTTAGTTCTACACACAGTTTAAAAAAAAAGCAACAACTTAAAAATCATCCTGTATATATATATATATATATATATATATATATATATATATAGTTATTAGTGTCTTTGTATATTTTCCTGCAATTGGTTTATACAGTTAAAATAAACGATTATGATTACTATAAACATGTTTTGTTTGATGGTAACGTAATAAAGCGATCAACATCTAAGGTCAAAGAAACATGGTGTGTTTACAATCCAACAGAATAAAGCAGTACTTAATTCTTACGATGATAAACGGTTTGTAAATTTTAATTTCACTGATACTAGTTCTTGGTGATATAGCTTTACGTAACATTCTATTAACTCATCTTTTGTTTCAGGAAATTATTTTATCATTACGAGCAGTTTAGAAAATTGCAGGAGGAAATTACGGTACAGTAGTGATCAAATCTATAGAAAGTACCTGAAGGGTTCTTTTATGGGATAGTGTTCCCCTGAAAGCTATTTGCTTGTACTGAAGGTATTACAACTAGTGAGTGCAATATATTCAAAGTGCCTATTAAGTGTGAAGTTATTATTAAAACAATGTTTGATAGAAAATTAAATTAGACAACACTATTAAAAGTTTTATGTAATTGTGTGCCGATAAAGGTTACAATTCATTGACTTTAATGTAATAGATATGATCGCAGAAGATATGATTTGAATTGGTGAATTACTGCTTAAAATATACAGTTACAATTTACTATGGGGTGATTCATTGTGTGTTGTGACAAATGATAGCTTAGAAAATATTAATTCTGCTTATAAAGACACTTTACCTATTATAACTGAATGTATTGAGAAAGGAACATATTGTGCTAATTACAAGTGCCTCGATATTTTGATGGAAATATTATTAGAACAAAACATCACATATAATTTGCTTTCAACCGTGGGGAGACGAGAAACATCACAAAATTTACTACTGGACATTATAAAATACTCATAAAGGTGAAACAAATTCCTGCTTGGGATGGACCAGATTCAGATCTGGACATCAAGTAATTTAAATGATAATAGACGTCCTTTTGGTTTACTATGTAAGAAAATGAAATTTTAGAAAAAATTGTTTATTAATGTAATATATATATATATATATATATATATATATATATATATATATATATATATATATATATATATATGAAATTGATTGATTTTGTGTGTTTTATTGCATGTAAAAGCTGCATTCTTAGATCAAAAAAACCATTGCTATGACTGTACAAGTAATTTGTTTAACAGAATATAAGTTAAATGTCTTTGTTGATCCAGAATCTTTTGTATAATCCCCAACACTTCTCGAATAACTTATTATTCTTGGAGCTAAGCACTGTTTCTACCAGACACACGTCGGGATACTTTGTATTTTGTAATTCGTGTTCATAAGACTTTCCCAGTACAGGTGTTCATCCATGCCTTACAACATGTACGTAGTGAGGTTAGTAATGCGAACTTTCACAATCTGAAATAGTTTACTAGGCCAATTGGGTGTGTATCCATTGGCGAAAACACTAAATTTACTGATACGTACTATGTCACTATCACAATATCGATTCCTATCGAACGTCTTTATGTGAGTGCAGGCATCTGGCTTTGCATGGTTACCGACATCTATGGGCTTCATTCCGGTAGTTCTATGCTTAAGATTGCTATAATCCTTCCTTAGAGTATCAATTATATCAATCTGACTGTATTTACCTTGTAGGATAAACGTCTTGTATAAAGCACACCTAAATGGTGCTGATAATACGTTCCGAAATTGCAGGATTTTTTGTGCCATAGGGAGAGTAATGATTGACTACATAACGCTGCATTAGTTTAGTAAGATGCTCATTGTGGATTTTTTCTGCGAATGTCTACTAATTTTAGGTTTCCGTCCTTTTCGGAGGATTTTCCGCATGCCCGCCGTAACTTAGTACTTTTTCGAAAAACAGCCGTTAACCACTAATGTAGTCCTTATTTTGTATAGTATATGTGTTAAATTCCGCAAAATCTGATTGCCAAACCTTTAACTATTGTACGCCTTCGTTTAGAACTTTTTCGTGCAAGTTTGTGCAATTCCTTGACGACATGTAATTTGGACATGGTACTAATTTATCCATAATTTCTTTAAGTTGATATAGTTTTTTCTCCAACGCTAGATAAGCTAGGTCACGAATTAGTTCACGTATATCATTCCAATATTTATATACAATCGGTTTGTCTGTTAATTCCTTAAAAAAAATAGCTCCACCTCCTTTAATTGTGCGTACGATTATTTGTGAACACGTTTCTGCGGCTTCCTCGAATTTGCCTACTGTCATTATAATCTCGCCCTGCAATATTCGTAGCTTCTAAAATACTTTTATAATTTTTTCTGTTCGTTGAATTTACTAGATTTAAATTGGGTTCATTCATAATAAGCAGATCGTATAAACCTGGAGTCCCTTTATACGTAACGCTTTTATTTGCCGTGGGAGTATTACTAATTGTCCATTTGTCTGATTTAATATCACAGTGGACTCTATAAATATGATCGATAGCACCTTCCGAATTCCTCGCAATATTTTCAACGTATATACTAGGCATTTATGTATTGCTCGACAAATTCTTCTGAGATGGGTTCATTACGCACAGTAGACTCATGCGTGATACTGAGACGTTCGTCTTCCTCAGTGTTAATCTATCCTGCGACAGATGTACCCAAGAAAAATGGCGTACAAAGACCTGGCGGAGGATTTCTTTGAAGAAACGGAAGCTGAGCTCTTAGGCCAGTAGCACACTGTTTTGAATCACCTAATGACGGTAAAGTGAAGCTGGGAGCCCGTTGAAATATTGGAACTTGAGCTAGCGGGCTAGTGAGGGTCATTTCATGGAAATATGAACAGGGGTAGTTTTTAGGGTTTAACGTCAATGGGCTGCTTTTTAGGTGTGTTAATTTTTTGTTTACTATTTCAGCTAGAGGTTTTAAATGTTCTTCCATTATCAATGCGAACAGTCTTAATACTGTAGTACTTCTGCTGTATTATTTTACGTGTTCCTTCCCCAAATCTAGTTGTATCGATGGATAGAAATTGTAGCTAGCTGTATTACCAACAACTTCTAAACCGAATTTTATTGACATAACCTAGACAATTTGACGTTATAGCGATTATTATTTATAAGAAAATTGAAGGCTTAGGGTTCCGCAATTAATTGTATCAAATTCTTTACCTAGCTTGTAATTATAATATGTTTTACATCCCCGAAAGAAGAAAATCGCTTCGATTGGTGGTCGGAGATTAGCGAAGCTATCGTAACACCATACTTTTTACCTATCTTTCTCTATCAAACCTAATGCGTACCGAGTCCGCTTTGGCTATCTAAGTTATTAATTTTAGATTCATTTTTCCATGATAATTTAGGCTTGCTATCTCTCATAAAAGTGTTCCTAAAGTAGGATATATTTTTGGTGTATCTCTTTAAATCAATATCTTCTAGGTCTTTCAGGTGATGTATTCAGTTTTTTGGAAACGGTTTCAAGTATAATTGAGCCTATAACGATAGAGTCCATTATGCGATTATGGCGTGTTGTTTCTTCTTGCAATTTTTGGGCATTTTTAGCTTCGTTGTCTGGTTAGCAATTCCTCATGTTCCACTAGCTAAGGCACCGATTGCCGATAATCCTGCAAATAACGGAATAAGAAACTGGTAAAAACCCTCCTTGTTTAGATAAGGGAATATTTCTAGGAGCTTTGATGTTTGCTCTCTTCCTAAACTTTGACCACACGTATGTGAAATTTCCGTTAGGTTTGATTTTGGTAGTTATTTTTTTTTTTTGTAAATGCAATAAATTTCCCTCAATTTCTTTTTCCGATTGGATCAGCCTTTGCACCCCATTACTAATTTTCTCCTTGCTTTCAAGGCGGTATCGACTGCTAAAGCTGCAGTTTGTTAACCTAGTACTGCGTATGATTATTTAAAGCTTTTTTTAGATTTTTCTTTTAAAATTTTATCTGCTTTATGTCTGCTTTCTAATTCTCGATAATCTCTGTAAATGATATTGTGAAGTTGGCACTGAGCATCTAATTGGTTAACACCATTGTCACCACGTGTGAGTCGTTTCTCTAAATTTGTATAAGTACCACACTGCTGGTAACCATGTAAATACAATTCAACCGGAAGTTTATTGACTAGAGTATGCACAAAACGACTTGCACTCTTTGCTTCTTAGCTAACAATCTTTAGCTTAATCTATATCTTAATGGACGACGCAGGGTATTTATAACGAAATCGAGTTCACAAAAATAAATCATGGTTTTTAATATTTATTTATTTAGTAAATGTTATACATTAGATAAGCAGGACGATAGTATAATATTTCCATTAAGCATACAATGTTTTATGAATTAATATTATACTTAGCATTTATAACATCTTGAATGTCATCATCACTACCATGGAATTATTTGTTACGAAAATGATGGTAGTTAACAATTTGTATAAACTTTTCATAGAAACACACCAGATTGCAAGATGCAATAAATTTCAATCTGTAGCTTAGGTGTATCTTTTAAATTGAATATTTGTTCTATACTATGGACATTGAATGTGCAAGAATAGCAGTTGTAGTTTTTTATTATAACAGTTTTCAGAATTCTGCCGTATCCTTTAATCAACTCCCAATTGTAGTAAATACTAGGATTGGTATGTAGAGATTCATAATGTTGATCGTAGATTATATCTTTTTCTTCGTTTACATATGACCAATAAATTTTATTCTCAATCGCTTGGGATCGTAAAAATTGTATTTCTACACATGAATGCCATTTTAGAAGTTCATTCCACTCCTTCTTGTCTAAAAGCACACTATTGCTTTGATCGCGGTTGTCACACCCGATAGTCACTACTGACGCAAGGTTGAGATATGTACTGTATCACATTTCAATATGTTTTGTGTGGTGAGTATCGGTCGATAGTTTATAATATACACAATCGATTAAGTATTCCTTAGCTGCTTGTTTGTACAGTTCGATAATTCATCCTTCTGTTGAAGTGATGGTCAGTCCGTATTAGAAGAATAACCTGCACCTGGTTTTTCTTCACTTTTATTTTTCCTACTACTACTACAATTACTATTTTCACAGCACCAACGTTAATTTACTGTTCATGTCGTCACTGCAACTATGTGGAGCACCCATCTGTAACGGTGATGTTCTGAGGTTTGGTCGTTCCAGAAATGACTTTATTACTGGTTGCATCATAATTAGATAACGACTTTAGTTGCTCGCAATTGTACTACGACTAAACACTGTTTAAGAAATGATTCTGTTTAAAGCATGTGTAATTTACATGTGGTGGGGCAGTAGCACCACTATTAAAGAAAAATTGTTATGCCTGTTGTTTTTCCAGCTGCACGTAAACTAGTTATGAACACATCCTTCGTATTTAGTAACGTTTTTAGTTCTTGTATGCGGGTTTTTTTCTTTGAAATATTCATAAAAGCACCGAGGTAATACACATTTAAAATCAGATATTTCCATCACTATACGTTCATCATACTCAGTATTAATTACTGTCACATCCATCACTTTATACTTGTTAGATATCTCGAGGTCACACATTTTTAAAGCGTTTGCAAAAGGTGCTTTGATATGACCCTGCTAATTTCATGTTTAATAATTACAAGTTACTAACTTACTGACTGATTTCAACGCTCCACACTGCGGTTCATACGAGAAAAGTGTGTCCTTGACTTGAGTACCTATCTGAACACGTTTGAACTTGTCAAATACTCACCTTGGCCCACTTTTAGTTTAGAAAACTATTTGACCTTGAGTCAATTTAGTCAACACAAGAACCAATTACCTTTACCCAATTTTTAGCACAGACAAGAACCTTTTCTTCAAAGGAGTTTCCAAGGTCACCACTAGAGTGCGAATGACCTTGAACTGAAATAGATCCGGCCCTATATGACTACTCACACAATCAAGCAATTCACAGTGCATGTGTTTATAATTTTAAAGTTGATTATATGTGTCTTGTGATTTTAATATAAGATGAATTTGAAAAAGTTGAAACTATCCGTATAGCGACAGTTCTATTACCACAAAATACAGACTAAGGTAACGTATTATTCCCTACGGAAGTAATAATCAAACATCTTTCTCTTTTGCATATAGTATACTACATTTTTAATATGCCTAACTGAAGATATGTAAAGCCCGATGTGTGCGGGAATGTAATGATACATTTTTTCCATACAATAGATATTTATGTATTAAGGGAATAATCTACAATTATGCCCGTGGTACATACAATGTTTTATTCTATTTTGCACCATGAAACTGGAACAAAGTTTTAAAAAGATTCAGTATTTTCGGCAAGTTTTTAAATGCAAATGCAGTAAAATAAAGTCGACAGTACGCTAATTTGTTGTTACTAAGATACTGTGGTATTGCTAAATTGTTGCTAAGGTACTGTTTGTTTGTAAATAATTTGCATTCTAAAATGGAAGGTGCAAACGCAAAAACTTATTCTTATTCAGATGAATTTGCTTAGCAACAATGACATTTTTCGTGCTATAAGGACCACATCACGCCTGCATTTGGGGGCGTATAGAGAACATTATGGTGGCAAAATAAAATAAATATTATTATTCCATAACCTTGCATTAGAATATTCAAAACTATTAATGGTTGCAGACAATTGTTTACAACTAATTAGTATTACGTTAAAAGCGCCTCAAAATTAAATGTGTTAAAAGCTTATTATTTATCATTGTTTGGTTAGGACTTTCCCAAGAAATAGATATATGGTTTTATTTTTCCTTTAAAAAAAATTCACTAACATTCATTACTATGTGAATTATAAATTGTAGATTTATTATTTTCCCAAGAACGAATTTATGCCATTTATGTATTATACATATAACTGTCTCTACTCACTTCATTATAATCAGATCTTCTTAAAGAACACAACTATCACTATTATTAAAATGCGGTTTGTGCTACTAGTGATATGTTTTACTTACATGGTATCATCCCAAAGGGTAAGCGTTAGATATATATTAAAAATAAACTTACACTATTACAATTAATTTAGCTATCAGACCACGTTATTGAGGTCTGGACTGATGTAATAAAAGATCACCACCAGAAATGTGTGCAAGAGTCTCAAGTTAGTCCTAAAGCATTGGAAATGTGGCTTGTAGAACACATTATCCCTCAAATAGCAACTTTCGACTGCTACTTTAAGTGCCTTTATCGTAATATACACTTCATGGATGAAAATGGTGAATTTGATACTTATGAAATAGTTGAGAAAGCGCATTATATGAGCCAGGACTTGACGGATGAATGCATCGCTCTTAGTACTGCCGAAGATCTGTGTACACGATCGTATCAAATGCTAAATTGTTCATTACATGGGTTAATTTAGTTTATGATTTACCTAAGCACTATTTATATGTATGTAGATTACTTGACTACTGTAGAGGATTATGTTTTATTTGAGGTCGTATTTATAACGCAGGAAAACGTTAATACTTAAAAATTAATAAAATATTGCCATATTTATGAAGTTGGAATCATCTATGTAATAAGCCCTGTAACACTAACCGCTTACTTAACACTGTTCGAATAATAACTAATAAATAACTACAGTATTTATCAAGTATTTATCAAAGGGATTTTAGATTTGTCAATCCTGCTAAAAAAAAGTAATGATCTGAAAGGATTTAGATTAATTTAACCCATTAATGCCCAAAATAATACTAGCTTAAAACTTTTGAAATTTTGAATAAAAAATAGCTAAAATACGTTGATTAAAGAAAAAACACAAAAAAAAATAATTGAGAAAAAAGGTTATAAAGGTGTACTCAGATGAGCACACTGGGCACATGATATACTACTTTGTATGAAAATTTTCAAAACATTGCCTTTCAACTCACAGGGTGATAACACACTTTTTGCGTTGCCATCTTACTCGTGCGTGACATACACGACAACGAAGTCGATTTGGGGTCTATTGGGGATAATTACCACAAGAATCATCTGAGATAATGTCTAGTAATATTTCTTGTAAATAAAAGTAGATCCATCTTGTCTTCACAAACCAACTGATAAAGTTTTCATGTGTTGACTAATGCAACATTTAGCATAGAAGTAATCAGTACCCAATACCATTTTTCCCTCGAATTGCAATTCGGTAATTATTTACACCTTGGTCGCTTGAATTAACTCCGCCCATTCCTTGGTTTTATGATCTAAATGTATTTGGGTGCTCCAGATCGATCTTTCCTTTTTTCTTCTTGGACCATCGACTTACTTTTTGTTTAGGTACCATAGTTTGTAGCTATTGTGCATATACTGTTGTCACCCCAACGTATCAAAAGAGTTTCGTGCTTGGCGTCAAATGAGCTCTCAAAAGATGCTCCTCCATTTCCTTGACTGTTTGTAAGGGACAGTTTTCCGTTCTACTTTGACTCGAAGTACCTGATCTCCTAAATCCTTGGATTCTCAAATTACTTAGCAAGGGTATACTAGTAAAACAGTTGTCAAAAAAGACGATATAACCGTTGGTTACAGCAACACACTGTAATAGAGACAATACAACTTTAGACCCAAGTGGAAGTTGAATTTCATCATTGTTGTTTTTTCCACAGTATGTATCTATAACGTAGCAACATCCATTTGAACTACAAAGAGACCAATTTTTAAAACCAAATCTATAAGGTTTACCTCTAATAAATTGGTTTGCCAAATGGTTACTATTGAACTTGACCATTGCTTCGTCTATTAACAATGTTTTGTGGAAATACCCCATTGTTGAACGTTTACATTTAGCATATCCATAAGAGGCCTGACTTTGAACATTATATCATCATTTATTTGTGCGTTGTCGTTTATATGCAAATACTTTTTTTTTCCATACCTGTTCAAGTGATCAATACAGGCTCTCTAGGCAATCTGTGATATCCGGTCAAAAACAGGGTTTTACTTCTTCATTAGTCAGAGAAAAGATATAATTATTTTTTTGTCGGGCATAAAGATTGGTCTAATCTAAAATATGCTGAATAATTGTTTCGGCAACCAATTTATCAAATAAATTTTTCGGGCTAAGGTATTTTAGTCCCTCAATAACGCGTTCAGCTCTTTCAGCAGGACCATTATTGGGCATCGCCTGCCAACCGCTATAATGTTTGTCGCCCTTTTTCCAGTTTGGTGTAAAGAAATTTAGATCCTTCTTTCGAGACTTTTTGATGTTTGCTTGTTTAGCAGATAACTTGGTTCTTTTAGCAACCAATATCTGATTGCCACTGTCGTCCCATTCAGATTCCGAGCTCGACCCAATCTCCGTTACATTGTCTGAAGGGTGGATAAAAACTTCCAAATTGCCAGGAACATCCCGAGATGGGTCCGCAGAATCTATAACGTGTTCATACAGATCTTATTCGCATGTTGGTGGGTCAGGATTTGCTCGTAGGATCACAATGTCAATATTATTGCTGCTACAAGAGGATTACTGCGGCTGCTGCTGCTGCTGCTGCTGCTGCAGTTAAATTAGGCAATTTCTTACGGCCATAAAAAACAAGTCGATATTGCTGGTCTATCAGAGTCCATTATCAGAAATCTGAAAACAGAGCAACTGCTTATACTCTTGCCCAGTGTACTCAACTGGGTACAACAGTGTTTATAACAGTATTGCAAACTAGGTGAACTAAAAATGAAAATAATCTGTACGAATTACCTTTTTCTTATATTTAACAAAGAGGAATCACCAACATAAATTTATCATGACACAAAATAACCTCAAAATGCGAGGATATCAGGAGACACGACGTAAAAGCGCGGATTTACACAAGTAGTGCATAATTCTGAATTCTATATACAGTGACCTATCAGCTTTTACCGGCATTGCGGCTAAAGGCGTTGTTCCGTACATATTCATTTCCTATATCAAGTTATTCGTATTCCTACATATCCTACCTGTATATATGCAACACACAATACTCGTTCGCACATTATCGTTATACATAGCTTAGCGCATCTTTCATCTTTCGTCCACGTGACATTAATACAATTGTGTCATTGGTTACAAAATGTTATTCCTTCTTCACGGTGGTGGCAGCGTCGCCATTAACAGATTTTTGGAAGATTATTAGCAAGACTTGTACAACCACTACCAGGATTGCGTATTAAAATTAGAATTACAAGAAATTCCTCGATTATGGAGTCGATATTTAAATAGAAGATAGAAATAGAATAGAATTAGTTCGAAAATTATGGTTTATAGTTATTAATTGGCATTGTACGAAGAACAATAACAATTAATGGTATTCATCGTAGAAGCACATGGAACCGAAAAGGGGTTTAGCGCAGATAATTTCATTATAATCGCATGTATCCTGTTTAGTAGTATTCCTGTTGTAAACCGTAAGTAAATTAGAATGTAATTTTTTTCGCTAGTTATACGTTTGCAAAGCAACTTGAAGTGTTCACAAATAATAATTCGTTTGTATAGTTCGTTTAATAGAGATTTAGTTTTACGAGTACTGATTATTTCAATACATAGTACTGCAGTAACTTTCTCCATGCTCGCACACATAGAGATGGTTCTTCGGCGATAGATTACAGATTATAGATAGATACACCCGCAACCTGACAGCAAACATTGGACCTTCGCTCCGCATAGTTAACCCGCTTTAGTTGTATAGTTCATTTTATAGTAAGTTGATAGTATTAGCGAACATTTGAACGAGTTGTTTATGCAAACGTAATCGCTTAGATTGCATTTTATTATTTCGGTTTGTCGGTCGAATAAATCAGCTGATCGTTTTTCATTACATAGCAGTGGCGTACTGACACAAAGTTTCGTAGGTGATAATCAAATTGTTACATTTGCTTTTAGTTGTTTATTCGCTTTGTTCGTTATACACTCGTTACAGCAGCCGTTAGAAATTGGTTCGAATCGCCATTGTGTATATGTCGCATCGAAAAAAAAATATAGTTTTGTTGTAACATTATTATTTCCATATCGTATTGTTAGTTGTTAGTTAATAATTATCGCAATGGTTTATACTGTAGCAAAAACGTTCGCGTTACAAAGCGAACAATGTTAAAATTGTAATCGATACATAACGTAGCTTTAGGAGTTAGTAAAGATGAATCATTACAATCAAAATTTAGTGCTACCTTTGGAAATGTGGAAGTTATTTGTAAAGGATTCCAAGATACATTTAGAGATACTCTAATTGACGAAAGTGCTGAAGATTGGAGTGAATTGTCAAAATTAGACATCGAAATTGGTGAAATATTTTATGAAATTAAAGTATGCGTCATTAAGATATATACAAAAGAGTAGTCACCCGCGAATTCGATAGTTTCACAATCAAATGTAGAAAGTAATAGTAGATCGCATATTTTCTTGTCTAGAATTGAGTTACCCAAATTTGACGGACCACTCAAAGATTGGTCTACATTTCAAGATACAGTAATTCATGAAAATGAAGCCTTGTCGGATGTAGAGAAATTTCAATACTCGCTCTCTACATTATCCAAATAACCGTTAACTTTAGTTAAACATTTACCGTTGACAGCAATTAATTATGAAATTGTATATAAAGCATCAATAGATAGGTATTAAAATAGTAGAGTTTTGGCCACATTTCATTGGAAAAACCTCACAAAGGCTCAAAAGGTAAGTCCACAGTCTCCTAAAGCCTTGCGAGATATTTTGAATAGTTTTATGGAAAATATAGCAACCCTTGATCAGGTGGAGGATGTTGATCATTGGGATTTTACTTTGTTCAATTGGTTATTAGAGAAATTGGACACAGATACTCGCCAACGTTTTGAATTGAACCATCCTCAACCTCAACTTCATAAATTTGAGGTGTTCAAACAATTTCTTAGCGTTCAATGTCGCGCTTTGGAAGCAACTTTGCTTAGTAGTAACAGTAGTTCGTCGAATTCCGCAAAATCGCGTAGTAGTCACAATGTGAGCTCGAAGGTGACTAGTAGTAGTAGAAGTTGGGACAAAAAACGTCCTCATCATGCATTCGCAGCGACGACTTCGTGTTCGTATTGCAAAGACCATTCGTATTCAATTCAGTCTGGTGCTCGTTTTAGTAAACTCAAGCCCCAAGATAGTTATACCGCGGTCAGATAGCCTTGTCTTTGTTTGAACTGCTTAAGTCCGCAACATTTAGTTAAAAATTGCAGGTCGAAATCTTGGTGTCGTCATTGTTCTGCACGACACCACCCGTTGTTGCATTTGCGAAACACTTCCGATAAGAATTCGACACAAACTAGTAGCACTCAAGATTATTCGCAATCGAATGATGAATCTCCTGAGTCACCCTTGGCTTTAACCTCAGTGAGGTCCGCAAATAGTAATAGTTCGTCCACAACTACGTTGTTAGCTACTATTCGTGCAGAGATTGAAGACTGTTGAGGTAAATACCGAAACTTTAGAGCGCTTTGCGGTCCAGGTAGCCAAGTTAGTTTCGTAACAGAAAATTGTCGTAATCGCCTGGGTCTGGTTTACAATCGAACATCGGGTTCAATCACATGTCTTGGTGACACTGTAGTTAGAGTTAGTCGTGGTAATGTCAACTGCAAAAGTAGGCCAGTCGATTCCTCAACTGGTTTGATGCGCGGTAATGCTATTATAACTCGAAGGATTTGTTAGAAACTTCCTCATGCTCGTATAGATAGTGGTACTAGGTATTCGAACGTCAATCTGGCAGATCCCAGTTGGAACATACCAGGGAATATTGATCTCCTTCAAGGCGCTGACGTATTTTCGCAAATAGCTCGTAGATCGATTTTACATTTCGGTGATATGGATGGAAACATCGATGGTTTAGCCGCCATGGACACCATTTTCGGTATCGTGTTAATAGGTCCCATTAATTGTAATGCAGACTCAACCGCAGCCACCACCCCATTCATTTTTCGTTTCGATTGAACCGTCACTTGATGACACCCTTAATGTGGAGGAGGTTCCTATTAGCAAATGTGTCATGTCGTCTGCAGATCAAATAGTTGAAAATTCGTTTGTTGATACGCACACTACGGACCACTCGGGTCCGTTCACTGTTTCGTTACCCTTTAAGGACACTGCGTCGCTACCAACATTTGTAGAGTCGCGATAAATCGCACATCGTCGCCTTTTGGCACTTGAACGTCGTTTGAATTCACATCCCAACACTCGGGAAAAGTATGATGGCTTCATGCAAGATTATTTATATTCCACTCACATGTCGTTAGTCTCATCTTCGGAAATTGATAGTTTGCGTAGCTATTACGTACCACACCAATGATACTGAAAAGATTCGCGTAGTTTTCGACACTTCAGGTAAGGATAGTACAGTTATCTCCATAAACGAGACACTTCTTGCGGGTCCAAAGCTCCAAAGCGACATTAGTACAATGCTAATCCGTTTTCGTTGGTTTAGTTTTATTTTCACTTGTGACATTCGTCAAATGTTTCGTTAAATTTTAGTGAAGGACTTGTATCGGCAATTTTAATTGGTACTTTGGAGGTTCTCTACCGCTGAGACGATCCAAACCTATAGATTTAATATCGTAACATACGGTTACGCATCATCGCCTTTTTTAGCTATTAGGTGCCTCTTGTAATTAGCGCTAGACGGTCAAGAGACCTTTCCGCTCGCATCCCAAGCGGTACTCTCCAATTTGTGCATAGATGATTTAGCTTGTGGGACAGATAATATAGTCATTACTAGAGGTGCAAAAACAACTGATCGGACTATTGCGTTCCGGTTGTTACGAATTGCGCAAATGGTGAGCCAGTTCCCCGTCGTTGTTAACTTCGTTGCCTGCAGATTACTGTCAAAAGCATCCATTCGTTTTCAAGGACGACGATTCGGCAGTCTTGAAGATATTACGCCTTCAGTGGCACGCATCGATAGATTCTTTTTGTTTTATTGTTAAACCAGTAGGTGCCCTTTGCTCGAAAAGAGCAATTTTGTCGGAGGTCGCACGCATATACGATCCTTTGGGATTTTGATGCCATTTAACCTTTTTCTCCAAACGATTAATACAGGATCTGTGGATCCTAGGTTTAGATTGGGACGCAGAGCCCCAGAAGACGTTCGTAGTCAATGGAAAAGTTACAAATCATCGCTTGACACTTTGTGAAACCTGCAAATTCCTCGTTGTTCCAAGCCACCTTCGTTTGTACAGTGTTCGTTAGGTAATTATATTATAATCGCATATATCCTGTTGTAAACCGTAAATAAATTAGAATGTAGTTTGTTTCGCTAGTTATACGTCTGCAAAGCAACTTGAAGTGTTCACAAATAAGAATTCTTTTGTATAGTTCGTTTAATAGAGATTTAGTTTTACGAGTACTGATTATTTCAATACATCGTGCTGCAATGAGTTTCTACATGATCTCACACATGGAAACGGTTCTTCGGCGATAGATTACAGATTATAGATAGATACACCCGCAACCTGATTGCGAACTGACGTTATTATGAAAGTCTTCTTAAAGACACATAGCTGTTGGCAAGCTTTTCTACTGAATGATAGATAGTTCCAGTGATATAGTTTAAAGAGTACTCAAGCGAGTACAGTGGGCGCTAATGGATTAAGCCAACTTCAAGCAAATGACAAGGGAAAGGCACGGATTATTGTTTACCTCAATTTTTGCGAGCAACTACAATAACATATATTTAGTATGAAGCACTGAGAAATTCCGGCTTACTGCAGGTGGTATAGTGCTGTTATGTAAATATTTCTCTTAAGGCTCTAAATAAAAGAAAAAAAATGATTCTTTAAATCATTAACTTTCCTTGCAGAAAAATTATTTACTAAACAAGATTTCCCTTCCTGTTTAACATCAGAAATGTCTTCGCATTCATTAGTAACTTTAATTTTATTGTGGTTGTATGATTCAATTTATTCTTTTATTTGATCATTATTTATCATAACAAATTTTTGTGTAGGAAATAAATTGATTGGTGCTTCCTCTTCAGGTTCGAGCTTGATCATTTTTCATTTTGAATTTGTTGCTTAGGTAATGTGTATTTTGCCTGATGTAAGTATTAAAGTTCTTTGTGTATAAGGGCTCGATGTCGGCGGTTAACGGCCAAACTCATACTATCGTGAGGCGCTCGTTGGTTATCTAGGGGAGGAGTGAATAAAGCAGATTTCGGAATAATCGTCTTTTATAAAGATTGCAGGATTTTATAACCGTTTTTTGGCAAAAAAACTTGATTACAAAATTATAATACACTAAAGGAGTTAAATTAACCTATATTTTACAGTTATCTTTATTTGCAAATATTTACAATTTTGCAAAGTATTCTATTGTTTACCTATTTTCCACTATTTACATTTCATTTCATTGATACCTCTCCCATCAGATATTTTGTCCTTTTCCATGTTTCCTCCATCCATTCTGCTCCAGCTCCATTTTACTCAAGTATTTCTTCTACAGTCCTACCCAATATTTTCAATATTTCTCTTGCAGACCATCTACCTCTTTTTGCTCCATCCACCCCCACACTTCTGCCCCATATATCACCACACTTTGTATTAATTTGTAAAATTGCATCTTCCTTTTCCCTAGGTCCACTTCAAACAACCTTTCCCCACACTCCACACTTGTCCTATCAATTTATTCCCTTTTATCACTCTATTCTTTACATGCTTCCAATCCTTATTATCCTGTCTCATTGTATATCCCAGTTATCTGAATTCCTTCACCTGCTCAACTTTCTCCTCTCTCCATCTGCACTCTTCCAGTTCTCTTCTCCCCCCTCCAATTCTGAACATTACTATCTTTGTTTTTTTTTGTGTTTACTTACAGTTCACTTCTTTTCATATATCTTTCCATCGTCTTCATCATCGCCTTCATTTCTTTTTTTCCTTCGTCACCAACTCTATTTCGTCTGCGTACGCCAGTGATCATATTTTCAATTTCTCTACCACCAATCTTCCCGTTTGTTGCTATCTTTATGACTCCTCTAGATCCGCCGTATATGTCGAGAAGAGGTTTGGGCTTAGTGGGCATTCATGTCTCAGGCCCTTCCTTGTTACGAATTCCTCCTTCAGCCCCCCGTTCACTCTCACTCTATTTCTCGTTTCCTCCATCCTTTCTATCAGTCTTTCATTTATCTTTTTTTGTCATGTATTCCCATAGCTTTTCCCGGTTCACTCTGTCGAACGCCGCCCTGAGATCTACGAATAACGCCACCATTTTCCCATATATATATATATATATATATATATATATATATATATATATATATATATATATATATATATACTCTGTCTCTTTCTGTAGTTTTTCTTCTTGTACCGCCGCGTATATTTTGTATGCCGTCTTTAATAATGTCACTCCCCTATAATTTTCCACTTCTTTCCTGTCCCCTTGTTTTGTATACCAGAGATATTACTCCTTCTCTTCATCTCTCCAGCAAGCCTTCTCCTCTCCATATTTTAGTAATTATTTCCGTCATCCTCTTTGCTACTTTTTCCCCTAAGTATACCCATTCCTCCCGTTGTATTCCGCCGATTTACCATTTTTTACTTTCCCAATTGCCTATATTACTTCTTCTTATTTTATTCCTTACTCTTAGTCTACTATTTGTACTTTTCTTCTTTGTCTTTCTCCCTTTTTCTGTCTATGTTCCACCTCCGTTTCCCTTTTTTCTTCCTTTTCTACTTCCTATTCTATTACTTTTTTGCTCTTCTGTTCTCCCATTTTTCTCCTCTTTCTCTGCTCAACTCCCTCTTTTTCTCATTTCATATATACCTTTCTCCGTTAATCTCCATTTGTCTAAGTCTTACCGATACCTTTTTCCCCTCTGCTTTTCTTTCCGCAGTCCTGCTACGTATTCCTTTCTGTACTCTCCTTTCTTCCCATGTCAGGTCGTGGTCTATATATATTCTCGTATCCCTTAGTTTGCTCTTCCCTGACATAATTTTTTGCTCTTACTCCTATCCCTCCATCTTGCCACCACCATCTAATTTTCTCTCTGTCTGTTTGTCACCGTCACTTTTGTGAATTCCACTTTTATGTTTAATTTTTCAGGTAAGTCTTTTATGGCTACTTGCTTCTCACCCCTTTATTACAATATTATTCCTTCTTTTCCTCGTTCGATTTTTTTCTAACATTTCTATTTTCCCTCTATCAATTCTTCCTTTCCTCTCAGCCACGCATTTTCTCCTTCTCTCATTTCTTCCATCATTGCCTTAATTTCATTTCTTATTTCCTCCTTGTTTTGTTCCATCTGTTCCATCATTTCCTTTATTACTTCTTTTACTTCTTCCATTTCTGTTTCTTCTCTTGTCATTTCACTTTTGTTTATTTCTTTTTTCTCTTTCTGTTCCTCCTTTGAATGCTGCACGTCTGGAGATCTCATTATTTTGTTGTCTTTGTCAAATATTATTTTCCTTTATGCTTCTTCTTTCTTCCTCTCTCTTATTCATTACTTACTGATTTACTGTTACCGCTTCCGCTGTGTCCATTTTAGCTCTCTTAAAGTTTGCTTAACTTCAATTTTTGTTAATTGTGTTAATCAATACTCATATAACTAATATATGTCTTAATTGAAGTAATTTGTATAATTTCTTGCACACTTCACTTTCGTCCCTACCCCTGAATTATTATTGTCTCAAATATTATTGTAAATAGGTGGTTTGTTTATGTTTTGTCATTGAAAAACAAGCATGTTAACGCTAGAAGTTAAAGATCAACGGTGAAGTATAATTCCGTTATCTCACGACTACACATATTCTAAATAATAAGTGTGTATTACCTGTATTATGCGAACAGATATAATTATTTCAATTAAAGCGCCCTTTCGCATAATTATTGCACCAGTGTTAATCTAACCCTAATCACTATATATATTAAGCTAGATTACTCCTAATAAATTCCTAAAATTTTAGAAGACCGCTACTAAAAAACGTCTGCACTTATCGAAACCTATATTTTACGTTAGACTCAATAGAGTCATTACTTTAGAAATAAAATTTTTTAATGTAAAAATTAAACAGAGAAACGTTTCATGTACATTATTAAATGCAGTATGCAAGATTAAATGCAAACCAATAAACACTATCAGTTAAGATAATGTTAAAACAATCCAAAAATATTTAATACGTAAGTATATTAATATATAACACGCCTATATAATTCAATCCTATTACACTCAGTGACATGAAATTGTAACACCAAGAAGGGGTAGGAATTTTTTGACCAAACTGGGCAGAAACCTTTAAGTACTAGCAGTTGATTAAAATTTCAAAAGAGAACAAAATATAAATATAATTTTTATTAATAATGGGTTGGATTCTAGCAGATGGTCGATGTCCTCTTGAGGTATTGTGTCTAAAATAACCTGTAATTCGTGCTGTAGGGCTTGCATCGTCTACGAAGGATACTGCAAGATTTTCAGTCTTTTCCCCATAATGTCCCAAACATATTCGATGGGCGAATGGTCGGGAGATCTGGGTGGAAATGGCAAGAGATTAACATTGTGCTCTGCAAATCGGTACAAAGTACGTCTTGCAATATGGGGACGGGCACTAGCCAGCTGAAAAAATGGGTCTTTCAAGTTCTGAAGGAATGGAAGAATATGGGTTCTACCACCTCATCTACATATCGTTGGGCGTTCACATTGCCTCGGAGAAATACAAACAAGACCTACTCCCATAAGTTTTAGCACACAATACCATAATACTTACAGTTTCGTGCACATGCTTCGCAACGTAAAATTCAACATTTCGACGTTCCGCGCATCTTCGTCTGACTCATACGGCCATCATGCACCCCAAAAGCAGAATAGGGATTCATCAGTAAGCACAACCCTATCCCACTCTTGGTTTCAGTGCAGGCGCAACCTACACCACTCCAAACGTTGCCGTCGATCTTGAACCGTTAGTGGTAAACTCTGATTCTGCGGTGAACCGTTCGAAGTGTTACTTGATTAGCTAGCCATTGATCGGCAATTGACCTGGTACTTGAAAATCGGTCTCTTGTTGCCGTAAGTTGCAGATGGCGGTCCTGCACCACGTTTGTTCATCTTGGCCCCACGGTTCCTCTTCTGCGGCGTTCCTAGCTCTCCCTAGTCCATGCTTCTAACAGCACATGATGGTGGTTTGGTTCTGGTTAAGGCGTTTCTACGATTTTTCTAAACGAAGAACCACCTTCGCGCAAACAATACGACCTCTGTTGAATTCGCTTAATTAGCGGTAATTTCCACGTTAGCGTACTCTAGGCCTGATCACACCCCCGAAGCAAATAATCACAAGCGAAAACAATAAAGAACTGAACACAATCTCGCACAATATACACCTGACAAAATTGTTCGAAAAAACCGAACGAAGTGCCAGATAAGTCACTATGACTTGATTAATATGAATGAAATTTTGATCAATTGCTACCTTTTAGTAGCTAAACGTTTTTGTCAAGTTTAGTCAAAAAATTACTACCCCTTCTTGGTGTTGCAATTTCGATGTCGCTGAGACACACGCCTACAACCACCTTCAGCAATGCCCGCTACATCCTTCCCTCCTTACTCCGATCTTCTCCCGGTTCTTGTCTACCGACCTCGCTCCCCTCGCCATTCTCTTTCCCGCGTAACAGTCGGCCTTCCTGAAACAGTAATGACCTCATCCCTAAAATTAACTTACAAGGAGGTATGATATGTCTTGCCCATCTCTCTCCGAGTCCGCCTCATAACTATTCACACTGTCATATTCATCTTGTCACATTAGTTTTGCCACCTTCATTTTGTCACATTCATCCATGCATGGAAAGCGCATTAAAGAGTCAATCACGACATTCGCCTGAAAGTGATTATAAACTCTACGCCTTTAATCACGTTGATTATGTACCCACCAGTAGGTAAGGTCCTCGTTAGTCCATAGGGTTCGTCAATTTTATTCACTAATTGGTTACTTACCTTGGTATCCGCCATGCCAGTAGCTGAAGCACGCTATAACACTAATTCGCCAAGCTCATTCGATAGACCCTCTCTGCCTCTTATTATGATGTCAACTCGTGGGGGTATCCTGACCTCGAGTTTTATCATAACGTACTTGCGTTTACCTAGCGGCTCGATTCAAGTTAGGCGCCGCTGTACCACGGTTTGCGTGTAATTGATCCACACTAGAAGTACTCGCATCAAGATCATCTTTCTGACGCTTTCTCTCGTCGCTGTTTAGGTTCTAAGCCGCTGGATCCGTCCTGATCCACTGAGTTGTGTTAACCTTGCCCTTACCACTAGCTGGTGCTTTACCCTCGCCTAGCCAAATCAATTACCACCGTAGCGGTGATAGAACAACCACTCGGCCGGAGGTTATCCAGAACTCAAGTTTATCTTGTAATTGATGCCCTAATTACTTCGGATAGGTGTTCGTCTTACCTATTTTCCGCCTGGACAGTTGCAGACAACACCTTAACTTTGCCTTTCCGCCTGACCATTCGCCGCAAGAGCTGCTACCACCGTTTGCACTTGCCTTATTCCTTTATCCGCTACAACTCCTTAAACAACCTACTCGTAACGCCAGATCTCGGTCACTAATTATCCGCCGTAAGCGCTCAATTCGCAATAAATCTTTTTTGATCCCGAGATTGCCGCCGTGGACCGTAAAGTCTCTATAGGTTTCGCTAGTACATATTTGGTGAACCCATCCACCAACATGAATACGTACATATACTCCTTGGTGCTCTTGATACAAGGACCTAAATGGTCAACTGTGTTGAAGGATATTGGACTAAGGATATTGGCTGTCTTTCAATAGGATGCAAGTGCCCCTCGTCTTGCCCAGAATTGCCTGTTTCTTCAAATGCACACCGCTAGCACGAATTAGTCTACTTTATCGTATACTTGGTCATTTTAGGAAACCAGTGAGTCTCCTTAAGTAGCTTCAGACACCTTCCACCGGCGGGGTGTCCAATATCGTTATAACGTCGCCTCGTCAGACCGTTGGTATGTACAGTCTATGGCCGCCTGAGGTAATTCTGTAAAGTCTGTGGTCCTTCGCCTTACAGTTTGCCTTGACGTTCTTTTCCACCACTCCTCAACTCAATGCAGTTATTAGCTGTTGCGCATTAGGGTCTTGTAATTTTGTTGTAAGGAACAAATCAGACTCCGACATCGCCTCCACATTAGCGCCTACACAACCGGTTTGTGGTTTTTCGCCTATGGGGTTTCGATTTAATGAACAGTCTTGCTGCATCTTTATTCCAGGACAACATCCCACCTCCAGATCATACTCCTAGATAGTTAGCCATCACCGAACTATTCAAGGAACTAAATCTCTTTTCGAAATAGTTGCACCTATCACCACACAGTCAGTCACTACTTTGAATTTCACCACATTCGGATATACCCTAATTAGGGGTTTTGCTATGCGGGAGAAGTATTTTACCAACCGCCTGAGATAATACGCCACTCTCATAAATTGTCGCACGTCACGAACTTCTGTGGGTATAGGGAAAGATTCTACTGCCTCTGTTTGACGCCCCCCTATCCAAACGCCATCGGCACTAACCTCGTGACCTGAATACTCCACCATTTTCATTAAGAAGGAGCATTTGTCCAACCTTAGTTTCACACCCGCATACGCCACTTGTTGTCACACGTTGTCAAGTATAGCTAACCCATCGTCTACCAGACGATATTTGCAAATTGTCCATACATACCAACACCGCGCCACAACGCAACTGTATATCACCACCTTTCAATAAATGGTTGCACGCTCACCAGTAGGTGTCCCTTCTTCCATTAGATGAACGAGTATTTAAAGTTTGACAACAGCACCATTTCTCGCTGATCCGCCGAAATATAGGATGCTCTAGGTATGTAATTGTACGCCCTGGTGCACACACGCCTCTCGTTCAATCTGAGTCTCCCGCACGGCGAACCGCCGATTATCACAACTAATGTAACACCTATTATCGTCCACTTAAGAGATTCGGCTAATTTCATTAATCTGTAAGAATATTAATAAACACGCCAACATTAATAAAAAAATGTTACTGAAATCTTTGTTTAATCGTCTAATATGTATACCAAATTCTAGTGAGATGTGTAAAATCAGTTTTGTAAAATAAAAATAAAGGTAAAGAGGATCACTTTTGATCCCATATGTATATGCGAATTAAGTTTTATACCAAATGTTGATATGTCCACAGAATACCATACAACAGCTGGTAGATAAATTTATCGACCGCATGAACAAGATATATGAAAGATTGCAATATTCAAGTTATAGTGACCAATGTTTAAAGTGAGGCAAGTTCAGATCTATACAATAATGCACTCCAGATTAATACATTCCTCTTATCCATTAAAAAATATTAGGAAAATGAATATTACAATGTGTTAAGAGTGACATCATCTTACCTCTAAAGTGAGGCAAGTTCAGATTCTACACTTTGCACTCCATTTCAAGTTTTGCCCACTTGAGGTCATGGTCTTAGCTGTACATTCTTTACCACTGTCTGTAGTAGAAATGTTGAGCGCTACCTCGGAAACATCTTATTATCATAGTTCACCAACACATAATCAGCTATGTCCTTTAAATATAAATTAAAGTTTGTATTTTCAACGTCACTGTCCGACTTAGAAGATACTTCAGGCGAACTTTCTTGTCTTTTTTTGCATCTCTTTCTGGATTTTAATTTTATTTTTACTTTCTTCTCGCTCTTTTTGCTTTACTGACCTTTGTTACTTCTTTTCTTCTTTTTCTAAAATAACGTTTTTTGTTTCTTTTGTACCAATACATCTTCTCTCTTCGGATATAAAAAGAGTGCAGTTTCGTCACAATTAAATTATGCTGTGAAGACGCCACTGCAAAGTTGCTTCGTTTCGAATCCTTTGCATATAATTTTCAACTCCTTTGAGATGGTGTCCACTCGAATTTTCTGCTCACTTTCAATGGCCTGTTGAGACATACTTACAGTTTTCTTGATTGCTATCTTGATATCCATTAATGGAGTAATTTTTAGTCTTGTACGGCGTGAAATGTCTTCCAAAAGTGAAACAAACTGGTGTCTTCTGTTTCCATTCCACACGCTTTCAGAACGTTCTGGAAAATGATTCTCCCGTTAATCCAACTTAGAGTTTTCAAAAATATCAGAAATTTCTGTACCTCGTACTGTAGATTTCTTTGAACTTTCGTCGTTTTACGTATGCTCCAAATAATTCTTCAAATTATATGTTATTTGGATTTACTCAATTGCATAGTGAGATCGGATGCATGACGGTCAACAAACAAAGCTATTGGAAAATGTGTATTAATTTGCAGGACCCAGGGATAAAATATATTTGCAATATATTCAAGAAATGATTGTCCCGTCGTCCATCCATTTTCGGATCGACCAACGCGCTAAGACTTTGGAACTTTATTTCTTATGTGTTTCGGAATTCTCTTGTAACATTACATAATCATGGGAGGAGGTAGTTCCCTAGCAGTATTACAAAGATCTAAAGTGGTTAAACACTCCTTTTCATCGACATTAACTACATTGTAAACAGTTTTTGTCTCCTCTGTACCAATACATTTCTCTCTTCGGATATAAGAAAGGACTGCTGTATTTCGCAATTAAATATTCTGCGTGGATCACGCAAAATTGCTTCGTTTGGTCCTTTCATATAATTTTCAACTCCTTTGAACCACCCTCGAATTTTCTGCTCACTTTCAATGGCCTGTTGAGACAATACATTTTGAGACACTCCTGATATAATTTTTTGGCGACGGCGTAGAAATGTTTCATGCCAATGCCGCCTTGACCGCCCAGCGTTTGGAAAATGATTCTCCCGTTTTTAGTTCTCTGAGAAGAATTTGGGCACTGCCTGTAAGCTGAATTTTACTAACAGGAAATCCAGCCTTTCCTTAAGACAAGATCCAAGTCCTCCGATGGCTTTTTCTGGAACTAAAACCAGATGGAGGGACCAATTTTTCGTTTGATTGGTACTCTTCCTTTTATCTTGTCGGTTGTGGTTGACCTTGGGACATTACAGGTTTGCATATATCCATTTTGTAACGGGCATGTATTATCATAGTTATTGTCACAGTTGTAAGTATGTCTCTTACATCATGTCATCGCACACGATATTATAGCAATTGTTCGCCATAATTGGGTATCGCTGTACAGAATATACATTCGTCCCATTAGAATAATAACAACTGCAAAAATTATGCAGTCCTGTATATGGTCATTGTTTGTAAGTACATGCGTCTTACATTAACGCATACGAAAATAATATGTCGATAATTAGGTATATCACAGAATAGACATTTCTGCATATTAAGGAATAATAATAACCTCAAAAATTATGCAATACAGTAATTTAATGTTTTGAAATTACATGCAGATTATTCCAAATATCATAATGGTCCAATTACCGTCATACACGTGTTTCTTACATCGCCATAGCTGTCTCTTTCATCGTTGTACTTCTAGTGATCTGTTGGTCGTAATAATTAAGGCAAATGCGGTAATTCGGTATGACCATGAATGAAAACGTGTTAGTGTGTATATTTTCATAACTGATAGTCCCTTCACAGAGTTTATTTATTATAATTTAAGACCATTTTCACTCATTTTCATGCAACGTCCCAAATATCGACAAGTATGGCCATATTGGGAGCAATATTATAAATTCACTTCTCCATTATCGACATGCCATGTATATCTTTAAATACGTTAAGTTCATTAATTTATATATGCAATAATAAAAGCATCGTTTTAAGCATGAAATGCATTCAATATAAAAGGTGGAGATTTCTCAGGGATGCTGTCGCTTACTTACCCAGGTAGAAAAATTTGCCACTCTACCACAAAATTGAAATGTGACTGCGCATACGTTTTTTTTTATTCGATTAGCAAAGGGAAGGGAACTAAATTAAACCAAGGAAGTTATGCCCCATAATTTAATTATTTCAAAAAAGTGAATTCCTCAGAAGCATTTCAACAAAAAATTACATGTCCATGACGAAAATTGGAACATGGCCGATAATATGGACAATTAACTTACCGCCACTGAAGACCTTGGCGCGCATATGAAGTCCGATACCAAGTGAACTGCATACAGTCGAGACTCTTCTGCTTCCACAGCAAGCCTCCCTACAAATGGACTGATGTCGACGTCATCAGTTAGCAATGCTTTGCCGTTCTTAACCACCAGCATGGCTCCTGGTGCCTAGAGAGCCGCCTTCCCAATAAGCAGCTCTATGCGCCCCATAGCTACATCTGTCACCAACGCCCTGATGGGTAGCTGTATGCCATTAATTTTAGCGACAAATAACACTTCGCCTAACGCCAGCACTTAGACGCCTCTATACCCATGAGCACCACGCCTTTACTGGCTCGCCTTTCGGGTAACCCTAATCGCTTCGCCGCTTTCAGTGAAATAATATGCTGTGCACTTCGCCAGTCAATGTACGCCCTGACTGTGGAGTCAACCACACACACTATCTTACAATACGCGTTGGTAGGTTTGAACAGTAAACTTACTTTCACGTAGCCGCCAGTTTTCCCCACCACCTTTTTGGGACACGCCGCCAACACATGTCTGGACGTACCATATTGCATACCTCTTCTTCTGCTCCAAGGGACAGTCCTTGGAGAAATGGGTCGTCATTTGCAGACAATTGTAGCATCGATTCAGGCCCCGCACCACCGCCTGTGGTGACTGGTGTCTCATGTGTAGTCTGCCCGCCCTGCTGACTGATCAACCTAAAGGTTGAAGGCCTTGACGCCGGTGCCTCCTCCTATACGCATCCAGGCCCGCCAGAATATCTTTGTAGAGCACCTCGGCTGTAGCGCGCTTCGCCGCGCGTGAATTAGTCTTGTACGCCTCTGGTAGTCAATGCACGATGCAAGAAACTGCATTCCCATATTTGATGTCGATTCAAGCAGATAACGCCACGTTGTCTCGATAATGTTCTGTCATAGTCTCCTTGGGTCGTTTACGCTTATTCACCAGCTCCTCAATAATGGAACCGAAATTATTGCTTAAAGGGAACGCCCCCTTCAGCACACTACGCTACTCCTCCTATTCGTAGTTAATACGATCGAGACGGTAGAACCACCCGTTCGCCGCGTCGTCCAATTGCGCCTTCTCCTTCCCAGACCAGCCATGCATTTCGCGGAGCATATCCAGCATAGTGATCCATCTGTGGATAGATGCTTCCTCGCCGTCTGGGTCAAATGGCTCTCTGCCGCCAGACGCCCGTCGCCATCCTTTTTCGCAGAAAGTGTTAGATGCTCGTCTGTCTCTATCAATTGAACGTCATCAGACATTTCGACAACTGTCAATACTTTACAAATATTGGTTACGCCCACGATGTAAATCTCGCCTAGTATTTAACTCGTAACTTAATTCACGCAAACGCCGTGACTTGACCACGCCTACATATTGCTATAATTACAACAATTCGTATCGTCTCAAATGATTTTAAGGCCGCCTTTAACTTGATGTACAGTCTAGTCACGCCCAAGTACTATAAATCAACTACAATGTCTTTTACGAATCAATAAGCGCATAAAGTGTACCTGTAACCGATAATTAGTCGCCTTCCAATTCATTTAAAATTTTTTGGTAACGTCCCTGTATAATAATACTCCACAATATGGAATATAACGCCGTTACAAATCGATAAGTACATAAATTATACCTAATACATAAACAAAATCACCTTGTAAATCTTATTTGCAATTTTCAAAAACAGGCAATTTCATAACCTCCTGTACCTACATATGTATCTATAAGTTGCAAGGTAATTAATAATAATATCTTTTAAAGCACATTACATCCCCGTTTTTAGCTCAGGCTATGTTTATTGTTGAGTTCAAATCGTTAAACACAAAATTATTAATGAATTGTAAGTGAAATACCTTCTTCTAACAGTAGGCCACACACCTTACCCATAGGAACTACACAAAATCGTTTAAGTGTAGCTGCGCTGATTTATTTGTCAGTAACATACGTCATTACTTTCCAATCTACATACACGTATGTAGGTATAGAAGGTTATGTAATCGGTTTTTTTTCACTATCGCTGAATCGGCTTTTTACAACATTTGGTCAAGTTTTGCCAAGATCCGTCATGCCTTTCTGTCTATCCTGTCACCCTGGGGCAAATTTTAAGAAACACATTGTAGATAGTTGGTTCGGTGCTAATTTTTTTTTTAGTTTCGAGTTAAAAGAGTATAAATTTTTCCGAGCTTTTATTTGCTTACCTTTTTTTTTGAGTTTGGAGATATTTATGAATGGAAATTTTTATTTGTAGGATCACGTTTCATTCACATGTGACAATTAAGAGTATTGCTAGATTAATTTTTGTTAGAATAAATGTTCTCGTTATTTTAATTATGTCGCCTTTACTAGTGATAAATACTTGGTTTTAAACAGAGATTGGCTTTCGTTATCGTAGGTATACCAAAATTACTTGAGACACTTTTTGGGAAAACATTTTAGATGAGTGGTATAATTTTTCCTATTTAGTTCTTCGAGTTAATTCGCTTCGGACGCAATTTAAAATTATTTTTGTTATTAGCTACTCGCTATTTATGTACTATAGTGGGTGATGTTAACGAAGATGGCGATTTCTAAAAAAAGTGGTGATCAGTCTAGGCCAGGGTGCTGGGATAGATTTACGTTTATTTTTTTTCGGTCAACGAAATATTCGCAAAAGTGGTAATTAAGTAGGGGTTGGAAGGAGTTACGTATGCTGGGGGTGTATCAAACTACCGTTGGAGGATGCTCTGCTCTGGCTGATTCGGACCATATACTGGTTCACCACACCCTTAAGTTTTTTTTAATAAATATAAAAGCTTTTCGTTTTTCGTTATTTTAAGATTGATAAAAGTGATATTCCGAACTGGTAAATATTAGAGTACAGTAAACAGAGTGGGTGGGAATTTAAGTAATAAGTGTTAATAACGTTAAGGAACGCTTTGTAAATAACGCAATACCCACAAGTATGGTTAAATATTTGTACACTAACGATTTCTCAGATGAAAAATTAGTCATTTGTGGAATTTTACATTGAAAGCGTACCGTAGCAGTCAACTATCAAGTCATTCAATACCCAGTGGACCCGTGTCCGACCGATTATCGTAGTTCAGAGGAGGGATAATGTCTCAATGCTTGTTGGTGCTATGAGAGGTAAAGGTTTATTTTTTATTTTTCTTTGGTGACAATAATAAAGTGTGTGTTGTTTTCTTTTTTTTTTTTTGTGTGTTTATTGAATATGTAAATGCACTAATATATGACCGTTGTTAGTGCTTATAACTGTTTGATTAAGAGATTGGAACCTATTGTAACTTCATCTTCTGTACCTACGCTTTGCCGACGTAATGTAATAAATGAAATGGTAATATTTCTTAGAAATATTTAAGAAAGTTTACTTACTTTAAGGAAATTTTAACGTAACTCCTAAAAGGTTTAATGTAAAATACTTTTGTGAACTTGAGTATATTTTATACTGGGTGGATTTAATTAATTACAAATGATTGTAAACGAATTAAAGAGATTTATTTTTGAAGAATGATTATATTGAAGAGCAGATCCAATAAGAGATTTTAAATTAAATGCAACGTAGGTTTATGAAGTACTGACCGTACAGCTGATTGTATTTTTGTGCATACGAAAGTTAAGCGACAAGCCGCCATTGTTTATGAAGTATTTTTTATAGGTATCGACCTTCCGATTGTAAACATCATAATTAATGTTTTAATCAGTTATTTTAAAATAAATCTTAGGATTTCGTTGAAGTTTAGGCGAAGTTAGCGAAGAGATTTTTGAAGTAGACTTTTTGGTAGTAAAGTAGTTTATTTTTGGGTGAACGTTTTGGTTTTCTGTTAGACCAATGAAATTCCTGGTAAATACGTTCACGCGCTATAAATGATTTTAACGGGAGGTACCTTTTTGACTTTATCTACCCATAACGACATCTCTGAAGTTGCCGCAAGTGCCCATTTACTGAACTATGCCGTGGCACAAATTGGATATACGGGCAGGATGCTGTAGCGAGTATTTAGCCCGTAACAGTCCGTCCGCTTATCCATCTGTCGTCTATTCGTCTGTCCGCATGTCCGTCCGTCCGTCTGTCCGTCTGTCGGTCTGCCCGTCTGTCCCTCTGTCCGTCCGCCCGTCTGTCCGTCTGTTCGTATGTCCGTCTGTCCGTCTGTCCGTCTGTCCGTCTGTCCGTCTGTCCGTCTGTCCGTCTGTCCGTCTGTCCGTCTGTCCGTCTGTCCGTCTGTCCGTCGGTCCGTCTGTCCGTCTGTCCGTCTGTCCGTCTGTCCGTCTGCCGTCTGTCCGCCTGTCCGTCTGTCCGTCTGTCCGTCTGTCCGTCTGCCCGTCTGCCCGTCTGTCCGTCTGTCCGTCTGTCCGTCTGTCCGTCTGTCCGTCTGTCCGTCTGTCCGTCTGTCCGTCTGTCCGTCTGTCCGTCTGTCCGTCTGTCCGTCTGTCCGTCTGTCCGTCTGTCCGGTCTGTCCGTTCTGTCCGTCTGTCCGTCTGTCCGTCTGTCCGTCTGTCCGTCTGTCCGTCTGTCCGTCTGTCCGTCTGTCCGTCTGTCCGTCTGTCCGTCTGTCCGTCTGTCCGTCTGTCCGTCTGTCCGTCTGTCCGTCTGTACGACTGTCCGTCTGCCCGTCTGTCCGTCTGTCCGTCTGTCCGTCTGTCCGTCTGTCCGTCTGCCCGTCTGTCCGTCTGCCCGCCTGTCCGTCTGTCCGTCTGCCCGTCTGCCCGTCTGTCCGTCTGTCCGTCTGTCCGTCTGTCCGTCTGTCCGTCTGCCCGTCTGTCCGCCTGTCCGTCTGTCTGCCTGTCCGTCTGTCCTTCTGTCCGTCTGTCCGTGTGTCCGCCTGTCCGTCTGTCCGCCTGTCCGTCTGTCCGTCTGTTTGTCTGTCCGCCAATCAATCTGTCCATCTGTCTAGGTCAGTTAGCATTAGGTCAAGGTTTTGAAAAATAATCGAATTTATTTTATATAATTGCATCTATCCCTTCATTAAAAATAATATCTCAGTTCGTCAACCCGGGTTTTATTCCAAAACGTTCTGCATGGACTAATTTTGCATATTTTACTGGTCTTATTTGTCAAACAAGTACAAACAAAAGCTTAAAACCTGAAATAACATAATAAACAAATTAGCCGTGAGTAATTGGTGTGTGTAGTGTTACTACGATAACTAACCACTGACCATCGTATATATTAAAATAGATTAAAAAAATGTTTACCCAAGCTAGTCCTCAAATGTCAGATTGGAATGCATTTATGGTGTAAATTTGAACCGAAAAATAAATAAATTTGCTTTTTACCTTTAGCAAGCTCGAAACTTAATTTTTGTGTCCATTATCGACATAACTAATGCGAATAGAAATTTAACTTTGGCCACTCTAGTAAGATGCTTTTAATTTAAGTTGTGATATAACGTTTCCCAATTACAATATATATCTGACCGCCTTAATAATAATAAAAATAAAAAGTTTACCTCGAGTAGGATTTGATCCTCCGACTTGTACTTTGCCAGAGTACCGCGCTAACCATCTGTGCCATCGAGATTCAAGCCCCAATCGATGTAAATTTTGTCTATGTAATATAATAATTTCAATAGTCAAACCTGCTAAATGTTATTAATATTTAATATTGGCAGTGAAGGTTCAATCCATTGAAAATGTATTAACTTTAAATAAAATGAGTCTTATAATTTTTTTTTTAAATCCACCGATATAATGCATGATATACTGTCACTCAAATCTACCTGTTCCACATAAAATTCAGTTTAACTTTTAACTTTATTTATTAAGTTTATAATTGATCCCTGATTTGTGTTTAGTTCATCAAGTGTCACACAAAGTAAGGTTTAGTTAGGCTTGAAAATAGTTTTCTGTTATAATCTGAAGTTATACGTTAATCTAAAGAAATTTTTTTTAGATTGGGAAAGTTCGCCCAAGGACAATATTTCTATAAAAAATTCTTTTTTCAAAATTGCAGTAAATGCACGAAACACAGTTAACATGTGTGTTTTATAACATTTAGAAGCAAGTAGTAACTTATTTCATGCGATACAATTATTCTTAACTACAATGACAATATATTTTCACGTCATTAAGTGGCTTTGTAGGAACACAAACATTGTTCAAACTTCAAGAACTTTAACAGTACGAGTGTTTCAATTGAGTACTATCCGTTTTACAATGTAAACCGCACAAAGGAGACTGGAAGTTGTAAATAACTTAGAAAATAAATAAAAAAATTCACAAAAAACACAACGTCCAAACGGCAAGATGTCAAACATATTATGTAAGTAGCCTTTGCTTACTCTGTAATTTAAGTTTTACTTTCATTTCCTTGCTCTAGTTGTTCGTTTACTGGAGTTGATCACGATTACCAAGTTCGTCCACACTGAATAATATACTCGCAAAGTTTTTTTAGATATACAATTCCTAATCGCTATAAAACTAAATATTCACACTTAATATTACACTTAACTAACTTGCAAAACGATAAAACTGAAAATACTTCAAATGAAATAAACACAAATAAATTGATTTTACAAGCATGCAGGGACCTCTATCATCCCTCATGCGGTGGGGAGCTGGTCCAAGATTCTCTGGACGGGCGCCGTTGTCAATTGGTGGGAAAGGAGATCATCAGTCTCTGTCTTGTGAAAATGTGGTTAGCGAGGTGTTTGTACACTCTAAAAGAACTGATCTTAATTTATATTATAATATAAAGGGCATTTTCTATTTATTCTAAATGAACAGAATATTATACAGGTAGGACCTATCGGGTAGTAATAGTAGTACATATTTTTAAACAGTTACTATAACTGTGTTTATAGTATTTGGCAGGTGTTGGTGACTATAAGATAACAAGGTGAACGATTCCCTATACACCCTCTTCACGATTAAACAGAAAATCAATACCTTTAAAGGGAATACTTTGTAATTTATTTTTTATAAAGGTATTTCGTATTTTATATTGCATAAATGCATCTTTTTCGATATAAGTTTTACGAGAGTAAATTTGAAAAGAAACTAAATAATTTTTACTGGGGCTTTCTTAACTAGCTAATTACAGTATGTTACTAATTACGGTGGATTAATATATTGTCCAATTGCACTTAGTAATTAGCGCAAATTTTAGTAAAACGGTATTGGTGTGTTTACGAGTTATTAAGCTCTTTGAAATTAAATATGAATGGTCCCTTTATGTGTCCACGGCGTGCGGGCACGCTTAGCGCGGTATCAGTTTGGATAATTTTACCTGGGGTGGCGTTAATAATAACAAGGTACCCAAAATCTTCAGGAACCTTTTAGTTTAAACATTATCAGGTACAGGGTAAACCAAACGTTTTACCGGTACAATATTCTTGAATAAAGTCTACTCCCTCAAGTCTGGGTTATCGCGACTGGTGATCTGCTTTGAACACAGGTTCAGGACTTACGATAAGAAGTAATGTTTTCTCTTAGCGTGGCAACGGCGTAACACCTTTAAATTTTCGGGACATTTGGTATTCATAACTGTTAAATGAATAGGCTGACAGGGTAACGGAACGTTTTATGTGCGTCGGCATTTAGCAAAGTTAATCATGGCTGTACAACAGAATTATTCATGCTAGTAGTTTCCGATCATCTTCGAAAGTGTAAGGATGTGTATTTTCTTCAGTACAATTCATGCTATCCATTTTAATAAGGAAACCTATTCTGGTAGCATAATCTGCTTCTGTTCTGAAAGTAAAAGAAGATAATTTAAAATAACAATGTAAATGAAAATTAAGTGCAAGTATTGAGAAACGAGGTTATGTCAAGTACGAACATGGAGGTTGAGATGGAAATTTTCAAAGCAAACTATAATTGCGTTAGAGACTGATGTATCCTTATGTTTTTTGGATCATAGAATCCATTTCTTTTTACAGTTTTCCTGTAGAAAGTAAAAGAAGTTAGATATAAGAAAATTTGTGTATGTAAAATTACATAATTATTGAAATTTAAATTAATTAAGTATTTTAAAAGTAAATAGGGCATATGAGGTATCGCTGGAAAGTAAATTTTGTGTAGATGGTAAAAATATTCATATTTTTAAGATATGTCCTCAGAGAAAAACGTTATGTGCAAAAGTAGTAATTTGCAAATTTCAGAAATATGATCATCCAATCAGAATTAAGGTCTGTTATGTTTGTATAGATTGGTTGTTAGGCAAAGAAATGACACGATTTTGTTATGCTTTTTCAAAGGGTCTCTATCAATCTTTCAATCTGATAGCATGTCGCCCGATGTGTAGAGGGTTCGATTTAAGATTGACCGTGTTTCGTATAACGCAGAATAATTCAGATACCAAAACAACTGAAATTTTTGAAATACATACTAAGTTAGATTAAGGCAGCTAAGGAGAACTTTGCAATTCATATTGCTGAAATAGCCATAAAATGACCATTTTGGACGTAATCATCTAATAAAAAAAAATATGCGTAGGACAAACTCTATGCAGTATACTGATCAATTAACGTAAACCTGCTGGTTTCAAATTAAATATTTAAGGTACAATCTTGGTCGAAAGTTCCGTAAAAGTAGTAGCTCTCCGTAGGAACTTTCGACCAAGATCATAACTTAAATATTGAATTTGAAACCAGAAGGTTTAGATTAATTGATCACTATACTACATAGAATTGGTCCTACGCATAGTTTTTTTTTTTCGTTATTAGATTATTACGTCCAATATAGCCATTTATGGTCATTTTAGCAATATGAATTGCAGAGCTCTGCTTAGCCTTAACGTGAATTATTTGTACGAGTAATGTTATCGTTAAGCAGTCGAAGTTAAATCATGTTTTAAATTATTTTTTTAATACAAAATTATTTTAACAAAGTTAACAAGGTGTTATTATTTCTATAGAAATAATCTTAAAAAATTTTTGATTAAATAAAATGTGTATGCAGACAAATTATTGTGTCTAATTATACAATAGCTTTAACTCAAATAATTATATTTAATTATATAATAAATTAAAATTAAACGTGTTTGTAAATATTTCAAAAAATGTTTGAATCATACCTGTATAAGCTTATGATGTATACCAACCACCACTGGATCCGTATACTTTGTGGGATTCAAATTACATCTGATTTATATAATGGAACTTCAATAAAAAAAATTGGAACAGCTGAAAGAAGATAAAGATTTATGTAAGTTCATGAATCTTGTATTAATATTCGAGGTTATGTTGATGATTATTACTTGTCACCTATGTCTACATATGTAAAGGATTCAAGTAAACTATATACCAGTCTTTTATATTGATTCAATATTATATTAGAACGCAAAGTATGCTGAAATTATATGTTCTTCATTGTTTAGCCCATGGTCCAAATCGGTAATAACCGCATACGTGCAACATGTTGTTTAATTGAATATGATACAAGGTGCTTGAATAAAATAATTTTTATACAATTCCAACTTTATAATAAAATTATAATTGATTTTATTTTGCAAAAGAACCTAACGTAAATGTTTAATCCTTTTAATACTGAACTGATCTTGAACTTCATCTCCTGATTTGCTAGTTGAGGTAATTTTATTATATAGCGAATGTAATCAAAGTATAAATTATATCAATAATTTATGGAACCCAAATGTAGATCAAAGACGAGAAATATTAATAATTCTAATAAATTAATGATGCCGCAACGGGGGGAAATCGTAATTAAAAAATATATCACAAGAATATTGAATGTAAAAATTATAAAAATTAAGTTTATCACAGAAACTTTACAATGCCACAAAGTGGGCCAAATCTTGTTAAATAAATACAGTCCAGATTTCACATTATCAAACACAATCGTGTGTTTCTCTGCGTATGATCTGCATTCCGATTGTTTTTGAGATTGACGTGTTAAAGGCTCTTATGACAAATTTAATTTTCCTTTTCAAATACTTGTTGTTAATATCAATGGTTACTCCCAATAAGCAATTATTAAATCAAGATGCGCGATCTTACTAAAGTTGAGGTTTTAAGAGCTGTCAATCTGATCGAAAGTGGTTACTGTTATCGAGTGATGGCCGAAATGCTGAGTGTTTCAAAATCAATGACCTTTCGTGTAGTGAGATGGTACATTGTTAACCAAGTAACACAGAGTAACTCGTAAGACTTTTGCTCGAAATCACCGAGATTGGTCTATAAAGAATTGTAGTCTGGTGCTCTTCGCTCATTAGTCCAGATTTTGTCTCCGACCAGATGATGCAAGGGTAAGGGTGTGATAACGATCAAGTAAAATATATGTCCACCATAACATTGTCGAAAGATTTCCTTGTGGAGAAGGATAGTTGATGGTATGGGGTTGTATTTGTTTGGGAGCGCGCACAAAACTTCACATTGCAGTAAGTGGATCCTTAACAGCTGTAAGATATATGATAGATATTTTAGAAGTCCTTGCTATGCCTTTCGCACCATGTATTGGTAACAACTTTCTTTTGATGCGTGATAATATGAGACCTCACATTGCAGACATAGTAACTCAGTATTTGCAATAGGTCCATTTTCACACCCTAGAATGTCCAGCGTGGTCCCCGGTCCTAAACCCCAATAGGAACATGAGGAGGACAGCTTGGGAGACAATTAAAGCACAGAAGTAGTAAACGGACACCCCCCTCCACTTTTTTTACGTCACCAGCCCCGCCCACTTTCACTTTTTTATATGCACACGTGGGGGACCGTATTTTCCACCCCTATGGTTCCTTTCGGAAGCCTTTTTCAACCCCTAATTATGGCCGCCCACGTGTGAGACCGTATTTTCTACCCTATGGCTTCTTTTCGAAGGCCCTTTTCAACCCTAATTATTTTTTACTCGCTCGCGTGTAAGACGTATTTTTTTACCCCTATTTTATGGCCGCTCACGAGTAGGATGCATTTTTTCAACCCCTAATTATTTTTTGTTGTATTAAGAGCCTTTTCGACAGTAATTTCTTGTACTTGCTCACGTGAGGGATAGATGTAGGGGTTGGTCTTGGACTTAGGGTTGGACCTGGAGTTGGTCTTAGGGTTATTTTTATGGTCATCTAATTAAGGTCCTTTTTGGTTCTATTAAGAGCAGTGCCCCTGGAGGTTAGGCAAACTCACACGCATACAATGCTGGAAATTGCATAATTACCCTAATAAGATATTATTAAAATTATCGATCCTATTACTTTAAAATAGTCATATGTTATTGGATGATCTTTTACCTATACGACAAATTTATTTATACGTTGTATTTCTTATAAGGAGGTTCTTGTAAGACACGTGTAGGGCTTCGCAACTTGTGCTCGGGGCCTTCGCCCCCTGGTCTGAGATGGTATGGGAACCCTATCCTTATAAAACAAGTGTAGAGCTTAGCCCCTATCATGGCCCTCTTGGTGTATTTGTATGCGGATTCTAACGTGTTAGCATGTTTTCTTATTAGCGTGTTTTCGTCGTAACATATATATATATATATATATATATATATATATATATATATATATATATATATATATAAATTTTAATTAACTTTTAATGTACATGCAGTAAAAGATTACTTCGAGTGCGACTTAAACCCAAGACCACTACTTTGTTAGAGTAGGGCTCTTTCCAACTGAGCTATCGAGGGAGCAAGGTTGAATTTTCTAGGTTTCATACAAGACTGGAGTATAGAAATTAGTTGCTACAAGCAGGTAAATTAATGTAAATAAAAGACGATGTAGTTATCGAATCTAAGTTCAATTAATGACAAAGTCATAAAAGTACTTAAATGTGAATTATTAAAACTCTTAGAGTACACACAGTCGGGTGGGACTTAAACCTACGACCACTACTCTACGATCTAAGCTATCGGGGGACCTAGTTCCAGTTGATTCAATCCCAAACTGTATGCACCTTACTAGTTAGATGTTATACAACTTTAACTTAACTAACCATAGTCACTTTTGTGGCAAGGTGCACATAAGCTTGAAATTTTTACATTTCTTTCAAACCCACAAGACTGGTGTATAGAAATAGTTGTTAAAATTATATGGCTACATTTTGTCTAAGAATGAATACAAAAAAAAATTACATCAATATATCAATTGAAGATTACGTTATGCTCACATGTAAATTCATCAATCATTAATTTTTGTCACATTAAAGCCAAATAAAATCAATAATTTTGGATTAAAAGTTCAATTGATGGTACATAGGTTAATCTCAGCAGTACAAGGGGGGGGGCAGTTCCGCCGCCATTTTGTTTGTCGTCACAATTAAAAGTTTAGAGAGAATGAGGGGGTGGTGGTGAAGGAAAGGTCACGTGACCTGCACCTCCTCCACGTCGCCACTCTCACTTCTAGTTTATTGGTCAAACGCGCGCATAGCCTCTGATGACTGTGATTGCAGGGCATAAGGGGGTGCCACACCCCCTGGCTTCTGATTGGTGGCGGTCATTCTTGTTTTGACGACCATTTTTGGTTAATCGGCCATTTTGTGGCCATAGATTGTCTGCTATTTTTGTATTGGCGGCCATTTTTGTTTTGGCGGCCATCCTTGTAATTGTTATAGCAGGAAAGCTTGAAATTGGAAATAGTAGTTTAATAAGGGGGCTCTCGTGCTATCTCATAAGACAGGTATAACACTTAAACTTCGCCCCTTGTAGAGTTTTTGACGCCTTGTCGGCCCTTTTGGTGGGAAAACCTAAAATTTTAAATAGCGTTCTTGTAACGGGTCCGCATACTATTTTATAAGATAACTATGGGCCTCCGGAACTTGTTCTCAGGTCTTTACCCATTGCCGGGCCCCCTGATTGTGACGACATCTAGTGGTGTATTTTTAAAACTAACGAATGTTTTTTGTAATAGTAGTATATTTAAAAGTAGAAAGTAGACTTAACTGGTATGATGGGAATTTGAAATAGTGTGGGGCTTGAATACTACCTCATCAGTCAATCAATCAAACCAATCAATCAAGTCAATCAATCAAAAGGATTCAGGTGGAAGATATTGATTTGAGACTAACCTCTGTCAAAATGACCTCAGATGCAAGTCTAAAATGTTGACTTGAAAACCAGCTTCTGTCAACCCTACTCAACTTAATACAAAGCAAGATGCAGGTCTAAGTTGTTGATTTGAAATCTACTTCGGCCAACCTTAAAATTCAAGTTTAATATCGTGCTTTGAAACTAACCTCCGTCAAAGCGACCTTAGATGTAATTCTAAAAGGTTGACTAGAAATCCAGCTTCTGTCAACCGCACTCGACTTACTACAAAAACAAAAACGACAAAAACAAGACACAAGTCTAAGATGCTGATGTGAGATCAGCTTCTGCCAAACTTATTCGATTTAATACCTTTTTGTAAAACGTAACACAATACTTTCAGATTTGATTCTAGCATATCTGAAGTTTTGTTGAAGACAACATTCTATTAGCGTACTAGTGAAAGTCATGAAACGAAAGGACTGATTGTGGTTCACGTTGTGGTATAGCCATATACTTTTGTTCTTCATTTCCAAACGTGTGCTTACAAAAAAAATACGACACCTTACTACTACTAGAAGCAGCAATGTCTGCCTTTTTATGCTTAAGTGTTGATATATACATTGCACAATATCCGCCTTTCTATCATGTGCAAGTGAAAAATGTGCACAAAGTTTTGATCATATTACATCACTATCTGAGGTTAAACTTTTAGTAAATATATATTCACTTTCTAAACCTCTATTAAATGTACACTTTTCTTTTGGTATATTCTGATTTTCTACCGTCCTTGATACACTTACACTATAACGGTTATTTATTTAAAAACAGTTATTTATTAACACTTAACGTTAACCTTAGCTAACGAACTATTTACGGTATATTTATTTTCACGCACTAGTATATTTATTTTCTACACTTACAAGACACCGTCGTAAGCAAATTCTTTCCGCACTAGACTTGATACTTAATACTACTTCATAAGCCGGATCACACGCAATTTATGTAAGTTTACAAAAGTGTCTTATCTGAAAGTAGATATACAAGGGTGATACTAACCCACGTATGCGCCTCCCGCTTCAAGATCGAAGTTTATTCTTAGAAATAGAATTTTCAAGGTCAATATAATTGAAGGTGTGGGTGATTCTTTGACCTTGAAATTTTTCAGGGTCATGTGTATGTTGGTAGGAAATATAATTTTTCAAGGTCAAGTTCATTGAAGGTTAATTCTTGGAATAAAAGTTATTACAATTCTTAGAAATAAATGTTCAAAGTTAATTGGCCTGCAGGGTATCATATTACAATTCAAACAGTTCATGGAATGACAGATTGTTGTCTATGCTAAAAATCGGTCAAGGTTAAATTGAGTCAAGCTCTTCAAGGTCAACATTTATTGGTATCATATTACCATTCTTATAAATTAATTCTCAAGGTCACCTGCAGGTGTAATTATTAGAAATCTAAACAGTTCGGGGAAACATCAGCAGGTTGTTGTCAAAAACATTACTCAATGTTAAATGGTTCTTGGCCAAATCAAGCTCTTCAATGTCAAATTCATAGAAATCTAAAAAGCGCTTGGCAACAATGACGGGTTGTTATGCTACAAAGTAGTTAAGATTTGAATGATTCTTGTATTGACTCCATGTATCTATGTCTGTTTTGAGTGGATTAACTGGTCAAAGTTTATTGATCTTCAGAAGCACCTATTGCAAGGTGATGTGTATGAGGTGGAGATATCTACAGAGTATACAGTGACAGTGGCAGAGGTGTCATATTGCAATTCTTAGAACTCAATTTGCAAGGGCAAAGATCTGCAGGGGTATTCCTAGATATCAATTTTTAAGGTTAAATTTAATTGACTAGCTGGGGATATTACAATTCTTATAAATCTAAATAGTTCATGGAAGCATGAAGAATTGCTGGAAATGAATTGTCAAGGTTAAAGTTTATTCTCCTGCAGGGGATATTATAATTCGTACAAATAAATTTTCAGGTCATAGTTTACTCACCTGCAATTCTTAAAAATCTAAAAATAGAATCAGTTCATGGAAACAAAAAGTTTTCGTTCAATGTTAGTGATTTCGTGTCATTTTAGAATACTCTCTCTGTTGCTAAATCTACGTGACCTTGAAACATGACAACACTGTAAGTACAAGACAACAATCTGTCAATTCTTTATATTTATACGAACTGATATTATTTTGACCTTGAAATATTGTAAACCTAAAGTGCTGTGAAGAGCAATTAGATATTTGTGAAAAGTTAATTATTACGTAGTCACCAGTTATACAATTGTATGCCTCATATTTTTACATTGTTGGATACAGTTGAAAGTGATTATGAGTAAGGTTGTGCCAAGTAGTAGCGATATCGTTAATTTAACAAGAAGTATTATTCCATTGCTAAAACCAAAAATAAATTTGTTAAGCACATCTGTATAGTTAACACTAATATTAAGCTATTGCAAGATATAATTCAAAAATAAAATTTACTTCGAGGCAAATGAAAGTCTGTTTAAGCTCCAAACCAATTTATCGCTGATAAAGTGTGATCTTGTAAGACTTAAACGGTTAAAGAACGCTTCAGAGAAAACAAGTAGTGGAATTTTCAATACCACACAAAAACGTACACTCAAGTTAGGTTCTCTAGATTCATGCTTTACTGGTAGGTTATTTACAAGAATTATGGTCAATATAGTAAACATCAAGGACCTTCTTATTTTTTTACAAAATACATACAATAGTTTTGCACCAAGGGTTAAATTAATGAGAATGCAATCGTTGCTAAAGGTGAACGTAGTTTTATCCAGTGTTTTCATCCAACCTCCAAATCATATTATTGAGTTGAAAACTTTTGCCATAGAAAATTATGTCATTGATATTGAAACCAATTTACATGAGTTGTAGAATAAAATGCTTATCATAAATTACAAAAAAAATTAGAGCTTTCCAAAAAGGATTCCGGTTGGGCATTACAGGGATTTTACATTTAAAGGTGAATATTAATAGTTATGTTCTATTTAGAGGTGGTCTTTCCATTTACGTTAAAGTTCCCTACTTCATAGCAGTAAAGCGTGCGGTAGTCAATGTTAAAAATGATCAATGCCATTAAGTTGGTTGTTTTAAGAACAGGTCAAATAGGAACGTGAGTTTTTTTTAATTTCCTGTGAAAGATGTTCAAAGGACTGCCGAACAGCAAAAAAAATTTGGAAATCTGAACGTAGTTTTAATGAATATTCCCAATTCAAGCCAAAAATTAATATGTGAGAAACATTTCATACCCACTGATATAAATATCAACAATAAACGAAAATTATTAAATAAAAATGCTGTGCCTGTTAAATATGTGGAACCAGTACCAATTAGTATACAAGATACCATACTGACATACGAATGTATTGTATATATAGGTTGAGTGAATAATGTAAGGAATTGTCACGGTATTCTTCCATGTTTTTATTTACAGTCCTTGAATAAAATACAATCCACGTTACCTAACCTTCATTTAAAATAGCATTTTTTCTACTTAGGATTCTATTCCATCCATCCATCCACCTACTCAAGACATGGTAAGAAAAAGATGTGAAATACTTGGAGTGAAAGTAAGAGATTTAAGAAAAAAGATGAAAGCGAAAACTTCTTGTACAATTCGCTTAAAAATGAAAGTTACAAAATTTTGTACTGGAGCTGTTTTGGACGATACTTCGAAATACGGAAGTGAAAACGTTCAGTAATATGCAATTTTCACATAAATACAGAAAAGTTTGAACTCGTGCTGAAAAGGAACTTGCCTTATCATTGCATTACAAATCTCCTGGAACCTATAAATTTACAGTAGAAGAATTTACTCTGCCTTCCATAGAAAGAATCCAGCTTTGGCTGCCTGTCTGTAATTTGAGAGCAGGCGTGAAAACTAGTTTGACGCAAAAATTAGCGCTAAAAGCAGATACTATCAGTGACGGAGAAAAAATCTGTGTAGTGTTATTTGACGAAATCTCATTGAAGAAGGAGCTGGACTTCCATAAATATGAAGACGTCATTGAAGATTACGAAGACCTGGGACATTTGGGAAGGAGACTAAAACTCGCTAATACCGCTCTTGTGTTCTTGATCCGAGGACTGCTTTATAACTGAAGGATTCCTCTGGGATATTTTGTGTCAGCTGGGCCAGTTAATGGGGATTCGTTAAAAAAGTATAGAATATGTCATAAGAAAGTTATCATTCACACCCAAGTCTTAGTTTGCGAGCAGGGTTCTAATAATCGCAAAGCAATGGGCTTATTAGGTGCCAATCGACAATAACCGGTGATTACAATAGAAGGCGAAGAAGTTTTCACAGTATTTGATGCACTTCATTTACTTAAAGGTCTGCGGAATAATGTTATCAATAGAAAAGCAAAATTTCGTGTTGATGAGAAACCCATTTCCTGGAATGATTATATTGAAAACGTACGAAATTGAGCAGGAAAGTCACACCACGAAAGCGATGGAGTAGATGTCGTGTCACATTCACCAACAACGTTTCAAAAATGCGTGTAAAATACGCTGCACAAATATTTTCGCATACAGTTCCTGCCGCCATAAAAACAGCAACGCCTACAAAATAGTTAACATCAACTAGTTCGTTAAATACTTTGGAATTTATTGGGAGAGTACATATTTTCTATGCTTTAAATAGTAGAACTCTGCACGATTCCAATCCAAATAAGGGATCTCTGTCAATCTATGATAATGCTTCTCTTAGGACACTACGAAAGTGGTTACAATACTTCAAAAAAATTGAAATACTTACAATCGAAAAAAAAAGAAGTAATATTCATTCTTTGGAGGGGTTTGAATGGACATTGCAGTCCATCTTACTTCTATGCGATAATCGGAGGGGTAAAGATGTGAAGTACCTCACAACATCATTTGTCAGCCAGAATGACATTGAAAACTTTCTTTCTGTTCTCAAAAACAGGGGAGGATATAACCCTACACCATCAGTTCGGCAGTGTCGAATTGCTCTTCAGAAAAATGTGAATAAAAGGTTACAGATGCCAGAAGACACAGGAAATTGTCAAGGATCTGGAGAAGTTGAACGACTAGATCTACCAGAAGTTGCTGAAGGTTTGGTTCAAGAACATATAGACGAAAATGTTTGAAACAATTTAGTTAAAGCATTTGACAATTATAAGTGTTAGCCAAATGTTGCAAAAAATATTAGTGGACAACTTGTTGGTTGTCTAGAAAACACATCTGCTTGGTGAACAATGGGAAAAATTATTGAAAATAGAACTTGTTTAAAACACAAGATTATAGAAATTATTTTTCAAAATGAAACAGAAAGACTAACTTCTCAAACAGTTAAGAATATAGGTAGTTACGACAAACCTCATCGAAAAGTGGCAATGTTTTCTGCGTCAAAGTAATTAGTGTAAGGTTACAGGATATACTCCATCACATAAATAAAATTAAAACGTTACCTTCATTAATTGTTCCTTTAAATAGTCCTTTCAACCTGTAAAAACTGAATTGTGAACGCGTAGCTGTCGATTATTTTGAAATTTAGCAATTATGCGTGCATATTATTTTTTTTATTACTTTGACATTTGAGAAGTGTTTCATTTAATAGATTTCTGGGAGTAGGATTATGGGGGGGGGGGGCGTGATAATTTTGGTAAAAGTCGCTTACGTAAAATTATATAAGCTTATTGTATATCGATTATTAGGGGTATGCAATTAAATAATTTGAAGGGTCTAAAAGGTATGTTTTTATAATTTCTTGCATTAACTTTACTTTGTTAGTCATTTATTTGCAATACCTTATATAGGGTGAATCTTATCTAATCCGCCATAATTAAAGGAGTGCTAGAACTTATCATTCTAAGCAAAAAAGTTCATATGTACATGGGTCTGGAAATGCTTCGTTTCCGAGATACAGGGTGTCAAAGTTGAAAAAAGAAATCGCGTTTTCTTCAATATCTTTCGACTGTTTCGAAATAATTTCATGAAATTTCCTATGTGGAGGATTTTTGGGATGAAAAATTTAAATTTGTGGTCCATTTAGTTGTGGTTTCTAGGGGGCGCCAGCGGCAACCATTTTGACCCCTTTAAATCGTCGCAATTTTTTTTTGCTACACTGTATACCATTTTGGACTAAAAAAATCGATCTTCCTATCTTTTCTGCTAAAAAAAGGTATGTCTTAGTGAAGTCGCTAGGAGCAACCCTTTCCGAGTAAAACGCATTTAAAACTCATGATGCATACACATTTTCGGAGGGTATTCTTTTGACAGGTTTAACAATAGGTATTCTTACTTGTTTATTTATGTGTCTGCCCTAGCAACTTCACTTTTTTTAGCAGAAAAGATTTGAATTTGTCATCCCAAAAAACCCCCATATAAAAAATTTCATGAAATTATTTCGAAACAGTCGAAAGATATTGAATAAAACGCGATTTATTTTTCAACTTTGACACCCTGTATCTCGGAAACAAAGCATTTCCGGACCCACCTACATATGAACTTTTTTGCTTAGAATGATGAGTTCTAGTACTCCTTTAATTTTGGCGCATTAGATAAGATTCACCCTGTATAGTCAATCGGAATAGTTAATTTTGAATTACTCTAACCGTTATTTCTTATTCAATACTTTAACTATGGAATAATTTATTAACGTTATACATTTATATAAACTGAAATTTATTTGTTTAATGATCACATGGTAACATTATGCATATTTTAAAGGTATGAGGCATGTGTACCCCATGTCAGCCGAGGAGGTACCACCACCCTTAGTATGGACTCGTTAATATTGGGTCTCCGATTTTCTGAGCTCGGTAAGGGCTGCCGGTCACCTTAATTTATTCATTTATTCATCTTTATTCTTACCTCTCGCCTCTCTGTCTTCCTATCGTATTGAAAGCCCAAAATTAAGAGTTACAAAAATGACGGATGTGGTTTCTGTGGTAATAAATTCCCGACGTAAAATCCTGCCTCATTTGGATGTCCAGGAGAGCAGGGCCCAAGCGACTTCGGTCATCGGAAGTTCTAGCTTTCTAATCCACTATTGCAACATCCGCGGTATCAGGTCTAATCTTAATGCTGTTCACCAACACCTTCAGCAATTAAAACCTGACATTTTGTTTCTATCTGAAACACAAGTCTCCTCTGAAAGCTGCGATTCACCCTACTTGTAATATCCCCAATACAACCTTCACTCTAATTTTCGATATAAAGGAGGCGTATGTGCCTATATCAAGGATAGCATTGCTTCCTCGGAAAATAAATATTTCAACGTGATTTGGTTTAAACATTCTGGTCCTAAATTTGTGAAATTTTACTGTTGCGTTTATAGGTCTCCTAATGACAGTAACTTTCAAGACTTTTTCGATTAACTCAATTTGAAAGTTGACTACCTGTTGTCTAAGTTTCCATCATGCGATATCTCAATTGTAGGAGACTTCAATGTTCATAATTCTAATTGGCTTCAATTTTCATCTACAACTAGTCCCGTTGGTCATAGTGCAGAAACATTTGCTATTACTTGTGATCTCATACAAATGATTTCTGAACCCACAAGATTCCCGGGTAACCCTAGCCATACTCCACATTTTCTGGATCTCTTTCTTACATCAAAACCACTTATTTATAAAACTTTCCTTCTTTCGCCTTTAGGTCTATCTGACCATTGTCTAATAGAAATAATTTCTACTGTCCCTAATTCCACTGTTGTTCGCAACACTAATAGAACATTGTGGTGTTTCTAAGTCAGCTGCATGGACTGATTTACCAGACTTCTTTGCAACCTTTCCACGGCGTAAATATTGTTTGAAATGGTCCTCTTCTTCGGGAATTGCTCTTTCAGTATCTGAAGTCATCTTCATGGGCATAGAGTTATACTTTCCCGAAAAACAGAATCGTATAGGTCACTCACGTTCCCAACCCTGGTTCAGTAAGATTTGTGCTGATTCAATATCTTTGAAAATAAAGCTTATATTAAATGTAAATCTAATAAAACGATTGAGAGTCACGGAGAATACGTTGGTGTCAGAAATATCTGCAAAAGTGTCATCACTAAAGCTAACAAATTGTTTGAACAATACAAATGCAATTATCTCGTTTATGCAGTCGTAAATTTTGGTCTTTAGCTAAAGCCATTAATAAAAATTTTGGTACATCTTTATTTCCCCCCTGACATCTTTTGACGGATCTGTAGTTGCTGATTCTGTAGGCAAAGCCAATGCTTTTTGTGGATTTATTTGCATCAAATTTGTGTGTCAACAGTTTTGGAAAAGATGCCCCTAGTCAACTCTTCTTCATACGCTCTGAAACCGATTCGTTTTCGGTACAAGCTCCTAGAATCCATTAACAGCAGACTTGATCTAAATAAGGCGACTGGCCCAGGCGGTATCCTAGCTATTACCTTAAAGAAACGTTGCTAAAAACTAGTATCAGTCCTATCTAAGCTCTATTCGATCTCTATGTCTTCTGGGGAATTTAATTCATCATGGAAGTTATAAAATGTTCAACCTATTTCCAAAAAAAGGCGATAGGCCGATCCCTTGAACTACCGACCAATTTCCATCACTTCTATTTTGTCTAAAGTCATGGAAAAGCCGTCAATCAGCAACTGCTCTCGTTCCTTGAAATTAACAAATTCCTTAGTGACCACCAACAAGGGTTTAGGCAGAGTCGTTCAACAGGTGATGTTCTTTCATATATTACCCAAGTTTGGAACAATACATTAGAATAATCCAGTGAAACAGTTGTAGTTGCTTTAGATATCTCAAAGATATTTGACCAAGTTTGGCATAAGTGTTTACTTGCCAAACTCACCTGGTTCGGGTTAAACGATACGCTCATCAACTGGGTTTCTAGTTTCCTTGATAAAAGACGAATACGTCTCGTAGTTGATGGCTTTTTTCAACAGAACACGGCGTGCCATAAAGATCAGTTATAGTGCCTTCACTTTTGCTGATATAGAAATATGACCCTACTTCTTCAACTACTAACCCGATCTATTGCTTTGCTGGCGACAGCACTCTTCGCTGTATTTCATCTCAGTCTAATCATAACAGTAATCCACCTTGTATATCAAATCAAGGCATTGAAGCTGAAATGGCAAATTCACTCTACAAATATATTCAATGAATTCTCGAATGGGGAAGCAATAATTTAGTCAAATTTAATGCTAACAAAACTCAGGGACGCTTTCTGTTTGCCAAAAAAATCGATCATTTCATGTTGCAAGTATGCATGGCTCAGATCTAAAGTTTTGAGACTATTACTCGACTATTGCTTGGAATGACTATATCTTCAAATCATGGGTTGACCATATTCTGTCAGCTACCAAAACAGCTGCTCTTATAATAGGCTTTTTGTACATATTTAACCCTTGAGCGCCCAGCCTACCTCAATCAACGTACATGCCCAGCTGGGGTCCCTGGGAGACCCCATAGCAAATAAATGGACATATGGATAACTAAGCGTATTTTCCTTTATTAAACACAAGTTTAATGTTATGAGATAAAAATATTTATCACATGTACTAAAAAAATTACAAATTCTTCTCATAAACATAAACAAAATCATAACAAAATAAAAAAACGCAAATGGTAACTCTGTATAGAATTATAACTTTTTAAGATAATAAATTTATATAAAAACAAGAAACCGTTAAAAAAATTCTTATTCTGTATAACACGGAAAACAAACAAACTTCTGGTTCTTCTTTCTATGCATTTCACACACAAACTTCTTACAGGTGTCACATTTTGTGTTGACTTTTTTGTCAAGTTTGCGTGGACACATCTGGCTCGTTTTTTACCAGTGACTTGAGGAAGCTGATCCCTGTTTTTTGGATTTTCTGATACGATGCTACAATCTTGTAAAGCTCTTTTTATATATGTCTGGATATATTGGTTCTCTGCTCGCTTATTCATATTACTTTTGGCAAGTTGATCGCCTAATTGTGAAAGAAATGAGCGGCGACGCGAGCTGTTTTTCTTCTGCCAGTCAGGATATTTTTCTGTTTTGAGTACAAATGAATTTAGAGCTGCAATATCAATCATATTCATAAAAAGTCTAAAAGGCCAACGAGCTGTTTTTCTCGCGCAAGAATATTCTCTTATGAGTTTGTCTGCATTATCGACAGCACCTTTTGTGTTATTATAGTCCAAAATCATTAGGGGTTTATCGCTACTTGCAGGACACACTTCATCACTATCATGCTGACTCGATAGAAGGTGAACCATTTTATTTTTCTTAGGAACGTATGACACTATTGTAAGATCTTCAGTAAAAGCAAACATTGATGATAGTTCGGGTCTTGGTGTTTTACTAAGCTGTGGAGGTGTGTCTGGCTTATTCTTTCTAAGTGTTCCAAGAAGAGTCAATTGTTTTGCCAACAGTGTCCAAGTGAAACACTGGTAAAAAATTATCTGTTGTAATACCCCGCCAGCTGCCTTGGTACGGTTGAGTTAAATCTGACACAACACGATATCCTTGATTTTTTTCAGATTTTCCAGTTGCAAGCTTACCAGTGTACATCTGTAAATTACACAAATACGTTTTTTTCACAGCTGCAGCTGCCCAAATTTTAATACCATACCGACCGGGTTTTAACTTTGTCTAAAGGGACATTTGCCTCTAAAATACACAAGCTGTTCATCAACTGTAATGTTTTCATATGGCTCGAAAGCTTTTTACAATTTTCCACAAACATTTTCCAAATATCACTAATAGCCGCCATTTTGTCAAGTTTCTTTCTCTCCTCACGAGTAGTCTTGTCGTCAAGCCGCAGAAAACAAGATATTTGCTCAAATCTATTTCTGGACATGGCAGCTGTGAAAAATGATCTACGAATTGAAGTGTCAGTGGTCCACATTTCTCGAGTACATTGCTTTCTGCACCTTAGTGCTCCAGCTTTGAGGAGAACGCCGATAAAACAGTCCACCTCATCTATTTCAAGAACAGTCCATTTCTTAGATTTTTTTGGATATTTGTTATTCCATTCATTATAATATCTTTCGGCTTCTTTATTAGTTTGATCAAAATCTGAATCCATATCTTGAGGCTCAGGTTCTTGATCAGAATCTTCTTCGCTTTTTATTTTTTATATTGTTTTCCATGTCGGACACAGTTTCTTGTAGGTCTTCATTCCCTTCCTCCGATTCATCCGAATTTTCATAGTCCAGTTCTGCGTCCGAATCGTCTAGAAACAATTTTTACAAAATTTCTTCATGCTCCCGTTTTGTTAGTGGTTTATACCTTTGAAGATGATCCATTTTGCAAGTGAAATATGTAACAAAAGAGTGCTGAAACTAGCTAGCACTTTCATTTTTACTACGTGCTCTCGGATAATAAAACAGTATTATTATTTTAATTTCCATGGTTGTAATTTCTTAGAAAAAAACTAAATCAAAATACCCAGAACCAGCTAAAGCTAACCCAGCAAATTGGAGATTCAGATATTTCACTTATAAAACAAAAGACAAAAGTCGTTTCATACCCGCAGCATATATCAGTGCGTAGTAAAAATGCAGACTAGTACCTATATTATCACTAAAGATTACCACCTACCTTATAAATCCGTTAAAAATCGGTATTGTCAAGTCAGCGGTACAATTAAACCAAAAATTATGCTATTATTGCAATATTTATTTAGTTATAGTCTATATCCTCACAAAATAAAGATTTTTCATTAAGATATCCGATGCCGCTTAATACCCAGCCGGGGTCCCTGTGGGGCCCCACTTACCTAAATATCGTTATATGAACGCGCTATTGCCAGTTTTGTTCTATTCCGAAAATATTACGAATAATTATGAGCTGGGGTCCCCCAGGGACCCCGCTTGGGCATTCAAGGGTTAAGCAGTACTTTATCTTCTGCCAACACTTTCTGCTGTATAATGCCCAAATTCCACCTCATCTAAAATATAATTCTCACCCCTGGGTTGGTGCTCCCCAATACGCCCTCGATATCGTTGATCGTATTCTTTCTTTGCATTATCGGTATTACAATGGCTATTGTGCTGCTGAATTACATTCTTTGATACCATCTTGAGCTACCTTTGCTAGGAATACTCGGTTCGCTCATTCACTTCATCAGTATCCAGTACAAATCTCCACTTGTACCAAACGGGTGCAATCCACATTCTTCTACACGGCTTCTAAATTCTGGAAGGATCTCTCTAGGCCCTGTTTTCCTCTCACTTATGATATGAAAGAATTTAAGGTAACTGTTCATAGGCATCTCTTGTCAATTCAATGTCCCTCTGTCCATACTTCCAAGTGTTCCTGAGTGCTTTAGCACGATAGGCCAAATTTAGCCTGTTCATGTCCACAATTATTAAAAAAAAGAGCGACTCTGCTCTATTGATAACCTCAATACTACTTTAAGTTTGGCCATTTGTTCCAAAATAGTGGCGCGTAGCAGGGTACGGTACCAAGTCATTGTTTTTGTTTATATTAGTTGCTTAACTTAAATTTCGATTTGCGCACTCCTTCCAGCACTGGCCTGTGTACATTACATTAGTTTGTAGTTTTCTTCAATAAATTTTTCTCTAATGATTGCAGCAGGTGTACAACGTGGAGATTGGTGACGATATCGCTGACCACTTTCGAGGAAGCAAGCAGGTAATATCTGTCATCATAAATGTTTTATAAGCCGCATTTTCTCTACTTTTCTTAGTTAGCGTGTAGAAGATATTTTGCGGTACAAAAGGTATTTTTGTGAAATGCTCTCACAGGTCACTCGTGACGTTATTTCATTTACATACTCTGTTAATGAATTAATGCTTTACACAAAATTTGCAAAACCTATATTAATTCAATTATTCTGAATCGGTAATGATTATTTTCTAATTTATAGCAATTATTCGATTTTTGTATATCGATTTGCAATTATCTTTTAGATTGTTTCTACTGCTTTGCAAAACTGTTATTCATATCATCGTGTTTTGCGACGATCAATTAAAATAAAAGTATTAGATATCCTTAGTCGTCGCTTTTTGTATACGTAGTTTATCCATTAACTTGCTTATTTCATGAAATTTGTCACAATATGAAATTAAGAGAAACGATTAATATCAACAAACGATAATTTCTCTTCATGTTTCTAATAAATCAGTGCGTAACATTTATTTCGTAATAATATTGATGTTCCAACAATTTGCTAATTCTGTAGACTTTATCTTATTATTTCGACGTTTCGCTTTATCGTGGAGTGAAAATTATACAATAGCTTTATTCAATGCGTTGGTGTATGTATCAAAACCTCAAAATGTAAACATCGGCCGGCTGTATGGTTAAAAACGATTCATAACGGTGGCAGCATTATACCGCCACGACTTTGTGGACAGTGTGGCAAGGAAAAATGAAAAGAGTCAGACAGCATTACAGTACGCAGTTTTACATTAGCATATCGCCTTTTGCTTATTTTTCACGCGATAAAACATAATTAAGCGATATGTTTAAGATCTATACCTAAGCAATTTTATATTTTTAAAATAGCAGTAGGTTCAAAAATATTTGGTAAAAACAAAAAACTACCCCTTCACATTCCCCGACCTCTCCTTCGCTAGGTTTCTCCCAAACTCTAAGGCCCAAGATGAAGCTTAAATACAAAATTCAAGTGTTTCCAATTTAGCGATGGTGAAAAAAAGTGGATTCTATAACTTTATGTACCTACATATGTATATATATATATATATATATATATATATATATATATATATATATATATATATATAGGCTGTAAGGTAAAAAAGTGTAGTAAAAATTGTTTCCTTGCATGTGAAATGTAACGGAACACAAGAAGTGTTTTTAAGAATTTTTTATAGCCTTAAACTTGTAAGAAAATATACTTTACTTATTAAATATCCACAAGCCCTCTAAATATACGCTTACTTCAACACTTGTACCTGAATAATACTTTAAACTAACAAATACACAACAACCTTAAAAAAAACCTATAGTCCCTGAAATATCATAAAAGTCCCTACAGATGTCCCCCAAAAAACAAAAAATTATTTGAGGTCAGTCCTTGAGGTATACAAAAGTCTCCAATAGATGTTCCTGAAAGTACTCTGTGCACACACAAACACACACACACACACACACCCATACACACACACACACACACACACACACACAGTTTTTTCCTGAGAGAGCGCCGATGCCACCTTGCAGATGACAGGTAGGGCCTACTCCAAATTCATACCTCCGAGGAGGGTCAATATGAAGGCGAACTCTAAGGCGCGTTGAGCAAGCAGGGAAACGGCAGCGGCGGGCGCCGCTCTCAGTACTTCCGCCTGTTCAATCTTGCTTGCCACCGCTCGGGCGCAACTGACTGTGGAGGTTGAGGAAACTTTGAGCAGCTCCTGTAGCTGGCGCGGTAGTCCCCACCGTAGTTAACACACTTAGCCTGGTGTGTACGGAGTTTCGTGCATTCACCGGAGTGGTGATCTCCGACGCACTTTAAAAATTGGGCCGCCTCCCTCCAGCAACGCTGTGCGTGACGAACACCCTGCAATGGTGATACTGCCCAATGACGGATTTCCGCCGCAAATCTTCTATAGTCACACAAAAGCGGGCGACGTACTCCACCGTCCGGAACTTCTTGCTTCTTCCTCAATCACTAGCTCTACCATAACGAGGAGATCGGGCGTCCTCGCTGATTCATCCTAAAAACAAAAAGTACTTTAATATTTTGTTTTGTTATCTCTAAGCTATCGTTGACCTCGGATAGTTCCACGGGTACACCACGTATCGCTACCTTAGTCAATCGCTTGCTTGTTTCTGTCCTGGAGTGAGGCAGGCTAGATCCGAATTCCCTTGACTCTTGACTCTCGTGAATGCAATGTGTTATCGGTCAAGTTCTCAAGAGAACGCGACCCAGTTCTCATTTGGACGAAGGATTACCGACAGTACTTTCTCCCTGGTGTCCTCTCGTGCCATTGTCTGCACCATGCTTGAAGGGCTGTCTGTGAAGGGTTCAAGGGCCTGGAAACCGTTATCTGTGAGCGATGGCGTAAGCGGCCGAACCTTCGGTGTCTTATTCGGCTCCTTCTTCTGTGTCTTAAAGTCTTCGTCAATGGATCCCTGGCTGGGACCATCTTGCTAAATCGGTGCGGGGGCAGCAACGGACGTCCACGGAGCCGTTAGTGGAGCCTCCACTAACGGGGCGACGTCTGGTGGCGGCGTATTTTTGGGTCGTCTCTTCCGATGTGCCCGAAGTCGATTCAGACCCCGTTGGCGAACTCTTCACACAATCTGCGCGACATCGTGATAACGAAGCGGAAAGATTGTCCATTTTTGCAAATTAGAAATTAGCTTACGCTAGTTGGGTCCTAGCTTTTGGATCAAAGCATCTATAGCGCTTTTTGCGGTTTTATTGAAATTTCCGGAAGGCGGGAAAGGCTCCTGGGGTAATTCTAATTTTGGTTGTTAGACTGGAAGGACTCTGACGTAGAAAACAGTTAACGTTTTTAAAAATTACGCAGGAGGGGATATAGATTCATTATTTTATGATACCTGTCATTTAATTAAAACAGGTTAATTAACAAGTAATTAACCCAAAACGATGCCATAAAGGATGTAAGCGAAAAAAACCAATAACTCTTCTTACACCAAATATGCACTGTGCAGTACTCCGTTATTTGTAACTTATGGCTGCCCTCTATTAATGTGGGAGCAAGTACACTTATCCCAAGATTGTCTATACAGTGAGGACATAAAGTCCGTAGTACCCTTCTAACTTTTGAACCGTTCGGTATATTGTGATGAAATTTGGAACGGATTATAGAAAAAGTTGTCTATTTTTTAAGTTTAAAATGACAACTTCATTTGTCAAAATGACAGGTTGGTATAGTTTCGATTTTGTTAGAGGAATTGTGGGTCATGTGATTCTTCATTTTGAAGGTATTTTTTAACTTAATTCAAACTTCGAGTTGCAAAATCAATGAATCAAATGTTTTCAAACTAGAAGTTTGAATTTAGCAAAAAAAGACGTTCAAAATGAAGTATCACATGACCCCCAATTCTATTAAAATAATCGAAACTATGGAAAGCTGTCATTTTGACAAATGAAGTTGTCAGATTCCACTCTAAAAATTGCCACTTGTCTCACATAACACCGTTTCAAATTTCATCGCAATATATCGAACGGTTCAAAAGCTCGTGGGGGCGACAGACTCTATGTCCTCACTTTATGAGAGTTTACTCTCCACACCTTCCCTGAGCTTATTGCAAAATTTAAATTACTAAATAAGAAATAAGCGTAGCACGTCGAAATAGCCTACGCCAAAATAGGCCCGACAAAAGAGCCCATATCCAAAATGGCTCGCACCAAAGTAACCCCGTCAGGATAGCCCCGACACTTATAACAAAATTTTAATGTGAAAATATGCTATAGCAAGACATGGAATTTAGTTATCACCTATTCATAAAATAGGTGATTAAGAAGATAACCAATAAATGTAAAACGATTATTTTAGGATTCACCAATTACTTAATTGTGCATTTAATGTATTATATATTGGACACATTACCATCAACTTCAGTTTTAACTTTCTCGAGAGGAGTAGCCTTGTACCAGCATGTAAAGGCCGTTTGAGAGTTTTGGATGATAATGCAGTACCAAACATCGAGCAAAAACTACCGCAGAAAAACCAAGACAGATAATTCAAGGTACCACGAACGGGATATCGATTGAGGCTTCTACCTACTTATCAACATATACGGCATCTCAAAGAGGGATAGAAAGGATCTGCATTGTCCGAAACCTGCAACTGTTGTGGATATCGATATTCCTCCTGCCCTCCAAATCTCTACAAGGGGCGCAAATTCTCTGTTATGAGATTGGCGCGAATGATACCAATCGTATATTGATGTTTGGTACCGAAGAAGATTTGAATACTATGGAGCAGCACCGCCACTCTTTCGTTGACGGTAAATTTAAAGTTGCACCCGAAATATTTTTACAAGTTTTCACTGTTGACACATTAATCGACAACAGTTGCGTTCCGTTGGTTTACGTTCTTTTAAAAGATAAAAGTAGAGTATCGTACGTGCGCGTATTTCAGAAACTACTTGAATTCAAGTTAACTTTGAATCCTATAAGTGTGCTGAGTGACGACGAAAAAGGAGTGCAAAATGCAATATTGTAAGTACTTAAATCCATAGAAATTGTAGGCTGCCTATTTCACCTAGGGCAGTGTTTATGGCGAAAAGTTCAACAATTAAATTTAGTTGGACACTACCAAAACGATGAAAATTTTCGGATACACGTGAAAATGTTCTTAACTTTAAGCTTTATTCCGGTCGATGATGTAATACCTGCTTTTGAAGATTTGGTTGATAGTTACAATAATGGAATGAATGCTGTCATTGATTATTGGGAAGACAATTACATAGGGCCATTAAGACGCAATCGTCGAGTAAAGCCTCGATTTGTCATTCGTCTATGGAATGTTTACGATCGCGTTATCGGTGGACTACATCGGACAAACAATTCTGTTGAAGGGTGGCTTCGTGCCTTTCAGTAGACCGTTTATTGTCATCATCCATCAATATGCAAACTCATTGACTATTTTCGCAAAAAAAACAGGACATGGTCGACATCAAAATCGCACGATTTGATGGAGGATTTCGACACCCAGAATCATCCAAGTATAAATATGTTCTATTAAATCGACGATTAAGGACACTAGCGGAAAATTATCCGGACACTACAATACTTAATTACTTTCGTGAAATATCACATAACCTAGATATGTAACCGTATAAATGTAATGCTTGCATGCATTATGGATTTGTTTAGTTTAGCCGTTAGCGTTTTTTATTATTACTGTATTTCTTCGGCGAAATGTACTTGTATTTTCTCATATTCCAAACATTTTATTTTGTAATTATTATAATATTCTTCATTCCTCTGTTTTTATACTAATTTTTATAGTTTAAAACGGACTATAATCGAAGATATTTTGACGAGGGCTATTTTGGTGTAGGCTATTTTTTCAGGGTTATTCTAACTGGGCCATTTTGACGCGGGCTATTTTGGGTCTGGGCTCTTTTGTCGGGGCTGTTTTGACGGGGCTTTTTTGATGGTGCTCCGTAATAAGATATTAAAAGTCATTAAAATGTAAATTTAAATGTAACAAATGTAACATTTATTTATGAATTTAAGAAATGCAATCAAGAAAACTTAAAACCACTTTTGTGCCTGCTGGATATCTATCTTATGATTATTAACGATCTAAATAATTATATGTATTCCGTAAAACTTACAATTCATATTAGTACTTAACCATAAATGATCAATCCAATTGCTGAACAATTTCTTTTTTATTAATTGTGTTTTCTTCACAAATTGTTTTTTTACACTTTGGACAGGATGTTGTGGTCATTCCTTTCTTTATTGTTGGGCAGTATTTTCTTGCGCTTCTTAAGTTTCCTAGTACTTCCTCTCCTCGATCTCCCCTCCCCCCCCACCGTTTTCTGTTTTCAGTACTTCAGAGATGATACTCCGTAGCTCATGTTTCATGTAGATGTATTCTCTAAACGATAACATTGCTGAGGCGTTGATAGTTTTTTTATGTAGCTCTATCTTGAACAAATCCCTTTTCATCGGTTTCGCTACATGGGATAAGACATTATGACAATAAATCAAGTAAGAGTTTATAGTGGTCTTGTTTATCACATTATAAAAAAAAGTACATTGGCCACCTTTTGGTTTTCTTTTGGCGCATACAGTTTGACACATCCGGTCAAAGGTATCCAGTGCACCCTTTGTGAAGTTATAAGTGTGTACTATTTCAGGCTTATTGATTATTCCAGAAGTGTGCATGGTGGACAAAAGTGTTACAATTTTATTGTTTTTTGATTTGTATATCAAAGTAATATTGTTGTCGTAGGCGAATATCGTGGAGTTCATTTGACGATGTGTTTAATTATCTATGAATGCTGGTGGGATTTGGGGCTTATTTTTTCGAATTGTTTCGACTATTGTTAATTTGTAAGGACTAAAAAGCCATTTATCAGCCAAAGGGATATTAGTGAACCAATTGTCCATAGTTATATTGCGGTTCGTTCCAGATATTGGTTTTGCTAGAAGCTCAAGGAAATAATCGGCTATAGCAAGTCCATTTGTCTATGCAGACTTTTCCAAATACGGACTGGCATTTATTAGGTACTTGGTTGAAACGTCATTCAGTAATGCTATTTTGAGTTCATATTTGTATATTTCGTGAGATACATCCTAAAAGGGCGTATCCTTCGATATCTAACTAGTTGTTCATCTATTGTAACATACGAACTAGGTTTGTATGTAGTCCTACAAATTTCAGTAAATTCCCCCCAGATTTGAGATGTATGATCATATACTGAAACTGCTTTTATTTCAGTCCCGGTTGTCTTATTACCAAATCTCAGACAAGCGGTTAAAAAATCAAATCTCATTTTACGTATTGTGATCATGTAACGAGTGCCACAGAGAATAGTATCAAACGCTGTCTTTGATTATAAATGGTTATCCTTCATAGCCGCAGCAAGTATGTAAAAACCCAGTAAAAATTTCAGTTTATATAAGTTTGTTTCTGATACGTTCTTCGATTAACACTTTTGATCTCTTGATTGTTGTAGTTAACTGTTTTATGCAGCGCTGTATAGGGAAAAACATTTGAAATGGCTTTGATGACTCTACTGCTTGCAAGGAGCTCTAAAATGTATGTGTGTGTGCGTGCGTGCATGCGTGTGTGTGCGTGGGTGGGTGTGGGTGCGTGCGAGTGTACGTCCGTGCGTGCGAGAATACGTCGGTACGTGCGGCTGCATGCGTGTGTTTGGATGTATGTCAATATCCAGGATAACTTCAGAGCCATAGTACGTACGTACTCAAAATTTTGTTTTTAAGTGTCCTTGAGCTGCTTAAGTTTCGGTAGAAATCCAGCGGCGGAAAGAAGGGTTTATTAGTAGCGGTATTTCGTTTTGATCAAATATTTATGGAATAGATGCATATTTGAAAGATAAAAATATGTAGATATAGTTCTTAAACATATCGATTAATTATGCTCTATGCTTTTTTTTTGGTGTGAGGCGTAATTTGGCGACAAAACAAATTTTAAGGTATAATTTAAGTGTTTTTTCAACATCTGAGTAATGATTAATTTTATAAGGAAATGTGAAGAAATATTTTTGAAGATAATTTATTTCAGATAACTTTTATTTATAACGTATTTTAACACAAAGCCAAAATTCATTAAATATTAATTGAATAAGATTTAAAATGCTTAAACTATATTATAGATGTCTATTAAGCTCTATCTGACATAAAGTTTTAAACGTCCATTTGACATAGGTTATTGTTATTGTTTTTACAATGTTGCTTACTTTCCCTATATTATCCTAAAGAAATTACTATCAAAATAATTTCATTTCTTTCAATATTCACTTTGTCGGTTGGAAGGTCGTGTGTTGTTTCACCCCAGATATTCTATTAAAGTTTCGAATGCGCCCAAACGCAAAAGTTATATGTGAAATTAATATATAATTTTTACTAAACAAAGTACGGCCTTTCAAACGCGTGTTATTTTATTTATTCTATAATAAATGTTATTAATTTTATCGGCAGGGGATGCTCGTATTTTTAACCTCAGAACTAACCTATATCAAGGATTTAACAATGGCGGTTCTATAACCCATTACACAATTTCCGAATTGAATTTCAAAAATGTTATTGATGGAAACACTAATTTATACACGTCTAAAATTATTTAACAGTTTTAATCTTTCTACTGAAAATTTCAACACTTATTTTGCTAATTTGTGAAAGGCGGGTTACGATACTGCACATGCACAATCAGATGCGTTAAATTATTGTAAAGTTACGGTACCTAATGATTTAATATTTACTTTAAGTCTAACTTCACCGCTGGAAGTAAGACAAATATTGCTTTCATTAAATAATAATAGTTGTAAAGATATTTGTGGTATCACTGTTAGCCTTATAAACCACAATATTAGCTTATACGTTCTACCACTTATTAAATTAATCAATGATGCACTATCGGAAAGTATTTTTTCTGATGCCCTCAAAGTAGCAGCTGTTGTACCCTTACATAAGAAAGGAGCTGTCAATAATGTTGCTAACTACAGGCCGATATCCATATTACCTGTCTATTCTATTACGAGAAAGTAATCTCTAACCGAATTATTGCTTATTTGGAAGTAATAGACATTTCTCAGCTAACCAATATGGTTTTCGGTCTGGGAGGTGTATAACGGATGCTATCAATTCATTTATAAATAAAACTTTAAATTATTTTGAAAATGGTCAACATACGAGAGCTGTGTTTCTAGACCTATCGAAAGATTTTGACAATGTTAATCATAGTATCTTATTGAAAAAACTCGAACAAGTATATAACTTTAATGCAATGAGTTTACTATTAATAAAACCTTATCTACATAACCGCTATCAAATCGTCAGGTGTAACAATGCTTATTCTAGTAAAAAATCTTTATCCAAAGGTGTGCCTCAAGGTAGCATTCTTGGACCACTGTTATTTTTGATTTATATCAACGATATGCCCTTTTGCGTATCCAATGAAAACTGTTTATTATATGCAGATGATGCCACTTTACTGGGCGGAGCGTGCGATGTAGAATAAAAAATATTATTTACTGAAAGTCCATTTAACGCATGGTGTCATGCTAATCAAAACCAAAAAAAATGATATCTTTAAAGCCTCATTCTTTAGTAAATATCTCTCATGTCAAATTCTTAGGAGTGCTTATAGATCCAAAGTTAACTTTTAGTGCTCATGATGAATTCATGGCAAGTAAAATTTCGAAAAATCTGTTTGTACTAGGGAAATTGTCCTATAACCTTAGTGAATCAGTTTTAATAACTATCTATTACGCTCTCTGTGATAGCCATCTATCATACTCTGTAACATCTTGGGGTAATTCAGCTTGCTGGAAGCGAATATTTCGTCTTCAGCGTAAAGCTGTGATGATCATATGTAATCTATCTTTCAGAACGGACTGTCGCCAAGCTTTTATTAGTTTAAGTATTCGAACTCTTCCATGCATATATATTCTTGAGTGCCTGTGTTTAGTTAAACGAGCTACATATACCCATACGTTACTATCCGAAACTTACCAATATGACACCCGCAACAGGAATAACAAAATCATCCTTCATTGTCGTTTAACTAAAACTCAAACTAGTGCAAACATTCTATTAATAATATTGTTTAACCATATTCCACTTTACCTTAGCTCCTTACCGTATAATAAGTTAAGCAACATATGAAACTAATTTTGGTTAGTAATGCATTCTATGCATATGATGAGTTTCACAAACATAAATTTTGAATTAATACAATTAAAATTAGTATACATGTAATTACATTTAATTCATTGTTCTTTGCTTCACGAGTGTAAGTACTTTCTTTTGGTGCAGCACAATAAACATTATTATTATTATTATTATTATTATTATTATTATTATTATTATTATTATTATTATTATTATTATTATTATTATTATTATTATTATTATTATTATTATTATTATTATTATTATACATGGTAATCATGCCTACTTAATTTTTAATTTAATAACCAAAAAAATTCATTTGCATATTTCATTTTTAACGTACTAGTATGAAATAAACTTATTTATCTATCACGGGAGTTAAGTATGTTAATAACCTCGGGCAACATAGCAATCCGTTGCGCTCGGTAATTAACATACCCATAACTCCATTGATATATAATTAACTATAATTCTCCCATTAACACATGAATAGATTCATCTATTCCCCAAGGTATATTTCCAGGTCTGCTAAAACCTGCAAAAGTAATACCACTTCAAAAAAAGGGAAATTTTTGTTGTATGGAAAATTATAGGCCAATACCAATATTATCAACAATGCCTAAAATATTAGAGACAGTAGTTTTCAATAGGATAATCAGTTTCTTAAACACATTTGGTATATCTTCATCATAACGTGGGTTTCTAAAGAATAAATGCACAAAAACAGCGACACTAGACTTTTTACGAAACGTATTTGAAAATCTAAACAATAAGAAAAAATGTATAGGAATATCTTAGGATCTAAGTAAGACCTTGGATCTTAATAATGCGTTGCTCCTGGCAAAATTCAGCTAATTGGTTTGAGAGGAAGAAATCTACGTGAATTATACCTTACTGGACGGGGCGTTCTCGAGTTTTAGAGATTAATGGTTTTAAGTAGTGATAAGTGGTCGTTTCTGGACGAGTTTAATGTCACTCGCCTTCTGGTATTGAGAAATGAAAGTTCTTGGAGGTATTCAAGGTTAAACGTTTGTCAGAACATTTAAATTTTTGGAGCTGTTCAAAATATCAAAGTAAAATCTAAAAATAGAAATTTCAAGGTCATCATCATCATCATATTACAATTCTTAGATATTAAAAAATAGAGTTTTCAAGCTCAAAGATTTTTGACCTGGAGGAATGGTAAAATCTAAAAACAGAATTTCAAGTTCATAATACAACAATTCTTAAAAATCTAAAAATAGAGTTTTCAAGGTCAAAGATTATTGACCTGCAGGGGTATCATATTACATTTATTAGAAATATAAAAATAGAACCAGTTCATGGAAATAAGAATAATGACAGGTTGTTGTCTATGTTAAAAGGTAGACCAAGGCCAAATGGTACATATATTGACTAAATTGAGTCAAAGTCAAATAGTTATCTAAACCAAAAGTAGGTCAAGGTGGGGTACTTTACAAGTTTAAACATGTTGTGGTAGGTACTCAACACAAGGACACATCTTTCTTATATGAAACACAGTGGGGTGTGTGCTTAAATAAGTCAGTTAGCAACTTGTAATTGTTATACATGGAATTAGGGATAAATCGAAGCACCCGTTGCAAACTCTTTAAAAACATATGTGACATCGAGATACTGAAAGCTATAAACTGGTTAATATGGCAGTAATTAATCCTAAGTATGGTGAACGTATAATGATGGAAACGGATGATTTTAAATGTGTATTGTCTCAACGATATTATGAGTATTTCAAAGAAGAAACTCGAATTGAAGAAATTAAAGCGCTGCTAAACACGAATCATGTGTATATAAGTAGGTTGGGTGCGGCAGGGAAAACAAGAAACATAATATTGCATTTTGTTTTTAATAGTAGTGATACAACCCCACCATAAGTAAAATTACGCGTGCTTTAATCAGAATCATTTCTTAAACAGTGTTTAGTCGTAATGCAATTGCGAGCATGTAAAGTCGTTATAATGCAAGTAGCAATAAAATCAATTCTGGAACGATCCAAACTCAGAGGTTCACCGTTATATATGGATACCCCACATCTCTGCAGTAACAATATGAATAATAATTTACATTGTGTTGTTGGCGCAGCCAAAGTAGTGATGGTAGAAGTAGTAGTAGTAAAAATAAAAATGAAGAGAACAAGGTGAAGGTTATTCCTCTCTTAACACTGACTGGCCACCATCGTCATTTCAACATAACGATGAAGTGTATAAACAAGCAGCTAATGAATCATTAATCGATTATGCTTGTTATAAACTATAGAACGATACTCATCATGCAAAGCATATTGAAATTGGATAAAGCACACACCTCAACCTTGCACCAGTAGTGCGTATGGGTTATTGCAACTGTGATAAAAGTAATAATGTGGTATTAGACATAGAGGAATGGAATGAATTGCTAAGATGGCATTCACATGTAGAATTACAATTTTTCCGGTCCCAAGAAATTGAAAACGAAATTGAATGGTCAAACTTAAACGAAGAAGAAGATATATTCTATGATCAGCATTATGAATCTCTATCTAGCAATCTTGGTATTTATTACAATTGGGAATTGATTAAAGGATATGACAGAATTTTGGAAACTGTTATGATAGAAAACTACAACTGCTGTTCTTGCAAATCTAATACACATAATGTAGAAGAACTATTCAATTTAAAGGATATAATAAGCTATAGACTGGAATTTCTTGAATCTTACAATCTGCTGTGTTTCTATGAAAAGTTCGTACAATGAGTTGCTTACTTTCGTCGTTTTCGCGAGCAAGAATTCAATGGTAGTGAAAATGATATTTATAAAGACATTGAAAACGTTATAAATGCTAGGTATAGTACTAATTCATATAACTCTGTATGCTTAATGCAAATATTGTAATATCGTCCTGCTTATCTAATGTACAGCATTTACTAAATAATCAATAATCTTCCGGTTGCATTGCATTTAACAAGTTACTAGCATTGAGGACCTGGTACAAAGTTAGAAAAGGACTCGCATGCGGTGACCCCGGTATTAATCAATTAGGTGCTCAGTGCAAACTTCATGATATCAGTTGCAGAGATTGCCAAGAATTAGAAGGTAGACATAAAGCAGATAAAATTTTAGAAAAAAAACGGTTTAAATCATCAGGCGCAACATTCGGTGGACGAACTGCAGCTTTAGCAGTCGGTACCACCATGAAAGCAAAGAGAAAATCAGAATCAGAATAAGAATAAGAAGAAGAAGAATAAATCGTTATGCAAAGGTGGAAATTTATTAAATTTACGAAAAACGACTAAAAAAATTAAACCTAACGGAATTTTTTCAGACACAATAAAGTCAGCACTTTCAACGGAAAAACGTGTAGTGAAAGGTTTAGGAAAAAAAACCCTTACCTAAACAAGGAGGGTTTTTACCATTTCTTACTCCGTTATTCGCTGGATTTTCAGTAATCGGTGATTTAGCTTTCGGCACACCGGGAATCGCTAAAGCAGTCAATGAAGCTAAAAATTCCAAAAAATCACAAGAAGAGACATCGCGCCATAATCGCATGATGAAATCGATCGCTATAGACTTCGTGAATTAGAAAGGTGGCGCATTTTATCTAAAACATTAAAAATCTGATGTCGGTACATTATATCTAGAACTTTCCTAAAATCTGGATAAATAACCTGAAAGACCGTTAACAAAAATTGATTTAATGAAATACACCAAAAATGTACGATACTTTAGCATAAGAGAGATAGCCTGCCTAAATTAGCATGGAAAAATGAATCTGGAGATATTTACTCAGATAGCCACAGCGGGTCAGGTACGCATTGGGTTTTCTACAAAAAGCAAGCTAAAAAGGTGTGGTATTACGATATTTTTGGTAATCTCCGACCACCTATCGAAGTGATTAACTACTTTCTGGGATGTAAAATGTATTATAATTACAGACAGGATGAAGGATTTGATGCTATTATTTGCGGACACTCATACCTACAATTTTTATATAAGTAATCGATAGAACCTCAAATTTTCTTAGTTATATCCATAACATTCAGTTTAGAGGCTAGCTACAACTTCTATTCACCGATAGAGCTAAATTTGAGCAAGAAACACGTTATCGGATTGGTTGGATTTTACGGCTTCAACAGGATTAGAAACTGTCATACAAGCAACGATAGATTTTATTTTGGAACAAATCCATCCCATTTGCGAGTGATTAATATCCCACACGGTGAATATGAGTTACATGAAATTAGCCATTATCTAAAATCTAAGATACCCAAAGGAAAATTTACTGTTAGGGCAAACAGTACACTTAAATGTGAGATGTGCTTGCTAGGGTTTGAGTCTAAAATATTAGAACTAAATATTTTACATACGTCTGCGGTAGACATCCAAATACTTAAGCACACTAATCTTCACGTAGAGTGCAACATTACAGGATCTGATCGAAACGGGAAACCTGCAAAAGTATTATATGAGATCGACGTTTCAGTTCCACCTGGTTATCGTCTAGATAAAACTCCCAGAAATACCAAATATTTAGAAGTAAGATATATATATATATATATATATATATATATATATATATATATATATATCATTTTAGGCTCCATTGATCACATATTAGCTGAGTATTAGTTAGGAACAGGAACTAGAAAATAATTCAAATTCAATATTTGCGCTATAAGTTTATTATCAAATTAGATAAAATGTATGCATTTCTAAAGTATATGAGTGATAACATTGTTAACCTCTTATAATGTAATAACATCCATACCACATGGATGCATCTCGGGAAAGTTCTTATCATGCTTTCAAAATAATAATTAAATACGATAAGTTTTTAGGATTTCCCGCTACTACTGAACAAAAATTGTACCAGAATTTAAGGTTTCATAAACGAATCAGTCAACATGTGAATGTGCTACGCATGTGGATCGTGGACTAAAGCTGTAGATGCACGTTCGGCTGTAGAAAGTTTAGTTCAACATTTGTCGGCATATTGGTATTTGATAACGAAGATGAGGCAGTATATGCTTTTGGTCGACGATGTACGGAAGACGAATAACATTCTCTTGCGAGGAAATATGAAAACAGCATAAAATTATGTGAAGGGTATTTAAAGGATCGATATAGTTTGACATGTTTAATACAAAAGTTAAGTGCGGTACAACTAGAAGATTTTACTCTAGATTTGAAGGAGTAGAAAGTTAGAGATACCAGTGAAGATGAAAAGCGAGAAGTAAAGTGTTAGGTATTAATTATATTTTCTCGGGTAGCAAAAGATGCATTAGCTGATGGTAGATAGTCTGACAAGTTATATTGTTTAAGATTGTTGAAAGTGTACACGATATTCATACGTTTACATTTTAATTATAAAATTAAAGTAGTAAACAAATAGTTGCAATATGTATTATGTAATTACATTTCCATAGAAATGAAAGTTGTATCAATATGTAACCTTCCATTATTTATAATTTAATACTCGAATGCAAAATTAATAAGCAATTGAAGCAAATATATTAAACAAAATACTTTTTTCAGTTGAACAATTGTGCATACTAAAATAAAACTATTCAAATTAGCTTAAAAATAAGCACACTACACGGCATGAAAGTCATCATATCAAATGGTGAGAAATAATAAAACCTAGGTATGTGAAAATAAATTTATTACTGAACTTACATAATCTAAAACAGAACAAAATAGTAGAATTAAACATAATTTAGGTATTTACTCTAATGATCCGTAAGGATTTGAATATACCTTTGTCTACATACAGCTTGAAATTGATATTCTCAAATATACCCGACTTTAGTAGCCTGGTTGCATAGAAACGAAATTTATATCAATACGTAACCTTCCATTTTCTATAATTTAATACCCGAATGCAAAATGAATAAACAATATTGTAGGAAATATATTAAGCAAAATATTTTTTTAGATTGAATAATTGTGCATACTAAAATAAAACTATTAATATAGTGTAAAAACAAGCACTATACAGCATGAAAGTCATTATATCAAATTGTGAGGAAATAACAATAATACTAAAAACGTGGGCGTGCGAAAATAAATATGTTATCGAATTTACATAATCTAAAACAGAAAAAAAAACAGTAGAATTAAAAATAATGGTTTAAGTATTTCCTCTAATAATCCATAAGGATTTGTGTATATCCCTATCTACATACAGCGTGTAAGTGATATTCTCAAATATCCCCGACTAGTAGCCTGGTTCTCGACAAATGAGTGAGGTCTTCTCTTATCACGCTACATTATACTACTATTAAAAGCAACAACATGCAGCAACACAATTATTCACTCCCGGATATTTCTCTTCTACATGCTTTTCTGGAAATTCAAGAAAAAAAAAGAAAAAAACATAATGTTGGCATAAGTATAATTACCTGCCTCAGTTTGTGAAAATCCCATTACAATATTAAATTCTGTAATGATAAATGATAAATTTCGATAAATGCATTGCATACTAATGATAGTACCTATCGACCATTGTACATCAAAAATAAAGATGAAAGTATAGTAACAATTTCCTATATAAATACTGAATTCCATGCAGTAATAATTTGGACTTGAGCATTCACCTTTTAACCTGCTATAAATCATTTGCACGTATGAAATAAAGTGTATCAAATATCCGTATAAACAGCAAAATCTCTTTTTCGCTGATAACAAGTACGTGGATGCTTACGACCACATTTTAATAAATCGTAGGCTACATTGATTACATATTAAGTAAATATTAGTGTGGAATAGGAGCTATAAAATAATTCATATTTAATATTTGAACCAATTGAAGCATTTATTAGAATTTGTTATAAATATCGCGACTGTGATAACCCTGCAACAGATAAATCATCTCGAATGTTCACCTTTTACCCTCTGATAACCACTTAGTAGTATTGTTTTGAACAAAGTATTCATTTCAGCTTGTTCTGTGTGCATTTTGATATGGAGGAATGGAGCGTAATCTTAAAAACGAGCATCTAATACTTCAACCCCTAAAATGTGACGAATCTGGGAAAGATATCTTTTAAAAGAATACTCACATTTTCACAAAAAAGATTATTTATTTAAATTTTTATACAGAAATTGGCCTAGGATTCCACACAGTACATTATTAAAAGTAGATTAGAAGTTGATCTCGGCCCCGCCTAGTGGTATATTGTGTTAGAATTAAATTTAGTGCCTGTAATTGTTTGTAACGTAATTGATTTGCGAAAGGCTACACTCCTAACTAATAGCTTATAATAAACAATTTGTTATACTTATAGCATGTATGTATTTTCGCATATGTGAAATAGTATAGTAATGATGATTATAATAGATAATTTCAGTATTTTAATAGATACTGATAGAGACTCCATCCAGTGGTACATTTTTAAAAGTAGATTAGAGGTTGATCATGGCTCCATCTACAGGTATATTATTTAAAATTAGATCTAGGTTTTTGTAATTGTTATGGCCGGAAAACTCGATATTTGCAATAGCTTCTAATAAGAAGGGTCTGCATACTACCCTATATTCATGTTTACTACTGGCTGGAACTTATGTTTCCAGATGCCTACCTTCCGCTTCCAGACGCCTGGCTTCCAATAAAAAATTTGTAACGTGTGAAAAATAAAACGTATACTATGTAAGACAGTATTTTATTAATAATAATGTAATTCAATATATAATTTTATCCAGCTTCATATGATAAAATATGTTATATTTTACGTCCAATCCTCGTAAATGGTGCATACTCAATTAAAACATCATGCAAGATAACACAATATGCCGAAATACCGGCGGCAAAGGCCTAAGATGCTTCGACTTTCAATTTAAAATCAATAACCACGTTATGAATATTGTCGAATTAATGACCGCAGTTAATTACAAATATCGGGTGACTTTTAAATTATTCGTAACTAATTATAGAACATTGTGGCGAATTATAATATAGATTTCGAAAGTTCAATTACGTAGCTAAAATAATGGCTTAGGAGGAAATGTGAGAGTCTCTAGCTATGGTTGATGAAAGAGTGGGAAAGTACTCTATAGAACAAGGATGCGCTCTACTCGCTACCAAACCGAGCTTCGTAATACTAGAAGCTATGTAGATCTTCGTTCAAGAAAATTGCAATAGATGTGAAAAATAAAACGCATATTATGTAAAATAGTATTCTATTAATAATAATAATAATAATGTTAATGTAATTCGCTATACAACTTTATCCAGCTTCATAAGTTTTGCTAAAACATCATATGATTGCTCTAATAAACCTTTGCACAATCAATATTAAACATGGAAATATCAACTCTCCCTGATTGTATCAGCTAATCAGTAAACTCGTTATATTCGTAAAATAGGTTCCCATCGATAATTTATAGTTTTCCGTTAATACATCTGAATATTGTTGTTATTTGCGATGGTAGATTTGGAAACGTATCCGTATGCAGTAAATGTGCTCTTGGTCGTTGAAGACATTCATCACATTGAATTAACATGTTTTTTCCGTGAATGATTAGCGTACGCCCGCTATAAGTGTTTACAGCGTCATAAACGTCACTGCTAGCAGATATATAATAGTAGCTGTATATTTGAGGCCAACCAGATATCAGGTGTAAACTAGGAAATTGTACATGATAAATAGGTTCGTCGCTGAAGAAGACTATATACGTGTTAGGCTTCTGATATTCTGCATCAAAGAGCTTAAAAGTGCTTGGCAGGAAGGGCAACCTTTCGAACAAGTTCCTAGCGGGCTCGATATATGTGCTCTTTAAAGCAGATATCCAAACCAAATTCTCGTAAAATATATACAATCGTTAAGAATCAAATAGTATTCAATATAGATATTGAGTAGGTTTGGAGCAGGTAAGCAGGGGTTGTCTTAGCAGAGGTAGTAGTAATTTCAATAAAAGTAGATGTGGCGGTAGTGGGGTACAATTATTGGATCGCCCTAATATCATCCGACGCTAAATCACGAAAATAGTTCACATGAGATGCATACATAGGAGAATTTGCATCTTACGAATGGTGTAAGCCTGAAGCATGACCAATCTCATGTGGTAATATAGTAAAGTAGATGGTGTGATCCTCCGGGGGAAAATGCGATTCTCGAAGATACCATCGCTCATCCCAGTCCATGTGTATTTCAGCTGTACTTTAATTCTTCTTCGGGAAGTCTGAATGCCCTAGAACATTACCAGGTCCATCAAACGGATATTTACTGCGATTACCTCCAACTACTCTAGAATGATTATATTGTTGAAACGATATTAATATATCGTAACTCTTAGAACAGTATTTAAATTTTAAATTTGAATAATTTTTCCAAACTTTAAACGCATTACTGGTTAATTTTATTATACGCATATCTGTGCTTTCTAGACGACAACTTAGGACTGAATTTTCCCAATGGTATGGAAGTGTTGCGTATATGTTGATAGTATCTTGGTTGGCACATCTTGGGGTGATTAATAATCTTACGGATTCATCATTTAGAATGATTAAGCTATGATTATCTATCGACGCACCCGTATCTTCATTGATGTAACCATATACACGCAAATAAGTTTCAACCATCTTCAAATTGCTTTCGTCATCACTACTTGTAATTAGTGTAGTACAATTGCACAGCATTGAAAACACTGCATCAGCCTTCATTGCGACTACCCGAAATTCTGGTTTACAGAGCTATAAATAAGCGAGAGAAACTCGTTTATTGAAATATAGCCTTTGTTGACCGCCCTTTTCATACACTATACATAATGATGTGTTGCATAACCTTTCATCAACGTTTCAACACGTTTATCGTCCATGATCTAATTATAAGCTATCGGGAGCTCTACATTCCTTCAAAGCTGAAGTCATCGCTCGACAAACTTCGTCGGCATTCTTCGACTTTGGAGGGCGTGTCCATAGATACTGCTCTTGGTCTATTTTAGATTCGAATTATTTACGTATCTCCTATTTCAATTCCCGTCCTCTACGTATTTCCTAGTTGTAGCATCATCTTCTAGGATGGATTCAAAGGCGAGCTCCCTCATTAGAACCTATTTTAAATTTTAAGTGTTGCACCATATCAATTACATTAGTCTAAATCTACTTTATAAAAAGGTATACCACGAGATGGAGCAGTGATCAGCCCCTAATCTATTTTTAAAAATGAAGCACTAGGTGGAGTCATGATCAACCTCTATTAAAATACATAAGCAATCGAGGTTAATCCTAAAGCTATACAATAAGCTATTATAATCATCATCATGATTATTATTATTATTAACTCTTCATCAACCATAAAAAATGATTATTATAGAATTCACGTCCTTGATCCGATTGCAAGTTATCTGGAGCTCTACCCTCCTTCAAAATAGAACTCATCGCTCGACAAACTTCGTCGGCATTCTTCGACTTAAGATAATTACGGTTATCGTTAGCATACGGAATAAATTTGTCTAAATCCGCCTGCCAGAGATCATCCCGATGGTTCGTTTCCTTATGAAATTCTTCCATACAGGCTCATGCAATCCTTCGACAACCGCTAGCTTTAAAGACATTACTACTAATGTAACTTATTCCCAATGTTATAGTTATACCATCCTGGGTTAATTTGATATTTGTAGTTGCATGTTTTAAACGCGATAGCGAATGTCTGCCAAACATCGATGTATATTGTTATGCAATTATACTTTCTTCTCGGAGCTTTTTTTTTGATACTAATGATTTTGTTATCATGTCTAGTATGACCTGCTGCTATTGATGCATGCACAGCCTTTGCCATAGCTTTCGATGCATACAACAGTCTGAACTCAAATGTATGCAATCCTGTTATAGCTTCTAGTTTATAGATTTTGCTATAACAATTTCTAATAGATGCGGAAATATAAAACGCGTATTATGTAAAACAGTATTTTATTAATAATAATGAAATAATGAAAGTTTTGCTAAAACATCATTATAATTGTTCCAATAAACCTTTATTTGCATAACGAATATTAAACATGGAAATATCAACTTTCCCTGACAACATCACGCTGTCAGTAAACTCGTTAGATTCATAAAATTGGTTCTTATCGATAAAGAATATATTTCCTCTACTATATCTGAATATTGTGTTTATATTCGGAGGTAGATTTGGAAACGTATCCGTATGCAGTAAATATGCCCTTGATTGTTGAAGAGATTCATCATATTCAATTATCTGGTTTTTCTCGTGAAGGGTTAGTATACGCCCACCATAAGTGTTTACAGCGGCATAAACATGACTACTGGTGGGGACATAATAGTGGCTGTACAATCGAAGCCAACTAGGTATCAGTTGTAAACTAGGAAATTGCGCATGATATATATATATATATATATATATATATATATATATATATATATATATATATATATATATATATGTTTCTATTTAGATTTCCACAAGTACTAATTAATCAAAATAAATTCTTGACAAAGGGAACAAAGCACGTTCCCGAAACGTTGAATTAATTTGTACGTTTAATTACACAAGTTTCAAAGAAAAAATGTCTTGTTTAAATATATATATATATATATATATATATATATATATATATATATACAATCGCTTGTTTAGAATCGAATAGTGTTCAATATCGACATTGCATAAGTCTGGAGTAGGCAAAGAAGGCGTTGTCTTAGCAGACGGAGTAATTTCAATAAAAGTAGATGTAGGTGTAGTGGGGTATAATGATTGGATCCCCACAACATCATTTGATACTAAATCATTAAAATTCTTCACTTGATATGCGTACATGAGAGAATTTTCATCACACGTTACAGTAAAGTAGCTGAATTCGCAAGTCTCTACTTTCAACACGATAACGAAGGATAGGTTTTTCTTAATGATATATGTGTTGCTAGCATCATGGCTGACACATCTCGGGATGGTTAATACGGTTTCGTCAGAGTTAAGGTACCTACCACCGGCAGGTAGTCGATAGTATCCTAATGATCAAACTATGATTATGTATCGATACACCAGCATCTTCATTTATGTAACCATATGCATGCGAGTTTTGACCATCTCAAAGTTGCTTTCGTCATCACTACATTAAAGTATACTTTCATCTTAGATAACTCGATAGCCATCAATTCCTCATCAAATATTTCTCTGCTGTGGAAATTTGGTTGGGAGATGTAATAAATGGCTCCACACTTACTATTCCACCTGATGACAAGTTTAATAATTCTCTCATTTCTAACATTCTCCATAGTTTTTCCAAGATGTTCGTTATTTAAGAAATTATATAATTTTTTGCTCGCAACCTTGTATTTAAGTCTATATATGTTTTAAGCCAACGTGAATGGTTGAAGTTAATCTTGCGATGAACTTTCTCAAGCACAAGACCTGCTTGAAAGATTGTTTTAAATTAAGGTAATAAGTAACATATTTAGTATTAGAATGCAGCGTTGCGAGTAGTTTCCTATTTTTACCATTAAGTGGAAAACCGTGTTCAACGCAGAATGGAATGTGTTTACGACGATCATGCAAATTATCTGGATATAATAAATTTATTATATCATAGACTAAGAAATTATTTATTACTATCATTATTGCACATATGCTAAAATATACATACATGTTATATAACATGTCATTCCGAGATGCAAGGGCCTCCACTTTTATTGCATAGAACAGCGTAAAACTTTTAACGTTCCAATTCTTGTCTATCGTTACCTTAATTTAAGTTTCGAAATTAGCATTTTTATTGCTAAATATATATTACATTAGTATCTTTAAGCATTTCTTTTTTTCGTTCAATAATTTCTTTTTTTATATATCGACATTTTCCCTTTAGTCTACATAATTACGAACGTCCCTGTGTATATTTTGGACATCAATTTTTGTCCTATCCGCAACATGAATTGAACAAGCTTACGCATTTCCGCAATGTGTTTCTTATCTCTCAGTACCTTATCTTCTCGTTGCGTTTTACTCCCTTGTGTAAGGTATGTAAAGGTGTCTAATTACATTTTGTATATATTATATTTAATGGGGAATAAGAGTAGGAAGAAGATTAAGACAAAAAGTAGGAACAAGGAAACCGCTTTTGTTAAGAAAGAGCTTTTTATTTTGGTAAATTTTCGTATCGCGTAAAAGCGTGGTGTGACGTTACGATCTTTACTTCAATAAAATGGCGCCTGATAATGCATTGTCACCTGTATGAACATGAATGGAAATATCTTTGTTTTGCATAAATCACACATGTTGTTATACATATCCTGTGTTCGTCGTTAATATCGCAGCTTTCGTTGTTCGAATCCGCGTTAGTCGTTTAATCTACATTTACATTACTGAAGGTGAAACATTTTGTGACAATTACCTTATGTTATATGCTACAGTTCATTTATACATTATTTGTACGTTGAATACAAGTGGAAATTACCTTTACATTATCGTATATTTGTCTTAGAATTGGAAATGAAAAATCTTAAGCTACAGTTTGTTTAAGACAAGAACAAAATAGTTATTTTGTATAAGTAAGTACTGATCCTTTTAGTTCAGTTTAAGTAAACAACAAATCGGTTAGTGTTATGTTGATACGGTTAAAAAAAGGACCAGCTGAGTTCTGCTCCTAAGATAAAAACATATAAGTTCATAACCTATCGCAACTGTTATTTGTTGACATACGTCATTACACGATTCATTATTGAATACATTGTTGATCATAATGCATTTTGAATTTTAAGCAAACGTAGATTATAAGGTTGTACAGAGTTTAATTTAGTAATCTTAAGATCGTAAGGCTTTACGAGCAATATTGTTTTAGTTATTTTATGCTGATATTATTCAGACATTTTCCTTTATTAAATATACACATAAATACAATTGTTTAGTGTGTGAAATTGCGTGGTGCCCAAAATAAACAAATGCTAATCTGATTACATCTACGGATAAATCTCTGCTTCCCTGACAACTGGAAGTCAAGCAGTTCTCAATTACAATAAGTTTCATAACTTTGTACCTCAGTGAGCTAGACCGTGGTGAAATTTACCTTTGCAATATAACAACTATACACCCCGATTTTTTATCTATTATAAGCCGTTCTTATCAATCGCGAAGTTAAGAGGTATTTGCTACACCACATCTCCCTACCACTATTCAGGGTACTAAGAATTTAGGTTAGGAAAGCTATTATAATATACATGATTATTACATTATTGCACATATGCGAAAATATATAAATGTTATAGGTATAACAGTTTATTTATTATAAGCTATTAGTTAGAAGTGTAGCCTTTCGCAAATCAATCACATTGCAAGCAATTGCATGTAGCTTTGGTAAGAGGAGATGGCACTCCTCTGTCCAGAACCAAGCTACTAAAGTCGGAGATATTTATACGCTGTATGTAGATAGGGATATATTCAAATCCTTATGGACCATTAGAGTAAATACCTAAATTATTATTTTTAATTTTACCAACATATTTACTACAAACTATACGTAGACAAGGACTTGTTCATTAGCCCTAGAATAAATCGGTATAATTAATGCTTTAAATATAAATATATGAATTACCTGGGGTGATGCAAGTAATTAGAAAAGCAGCTAAGGTATAACAGCGAGCAGTTTTTAAATTAATTAAATCTAAAAAAAGAACTTACCTGATAAATATCATGAGAACGACTGAATGTTATAGCGCCGCTATATACTCCCAGGATGATTATAAAAGGTAAAAGTGACATCAAAAGGTCACGAATGTGATAACATAATTATTATATGTAATTTCACAATATATGTACTTTTTACATGGTTTTATTAATTCCCTCGCCATTTGACACAATCACTTTCGTTCAATATGTTGTGATGGTATTCTTACTTCAGCCGAATAATAATCAAATTCTTTTACCTGAAGCGATGGTTATAATTTTTAGTACAAGAACAGTATATCACGTTAAAAAAGGCCATGTTTGAATTTTATAATCAGCAGATATACGTACGACGTACCTATTCTTGGGTCACAACCTCTACTATTCATAGCAACAACTTATCAATATGAATTACCAATTAATAAAGCGAAAACTTTCAGAAAGGAATTCCTTTTTTCCATCGTTCTTATTTATTTATCTTCTATTTCTAGCTAATATTTACCTAATATGTAATAATGAAGCCTAAAATTTATTGATCAAATTAATGATTTAGGTATAAATATATATCTTACCTTACGTATAGCACCAATGAATACCATTTTATGAACAATGCTACATAGTAATTATCGCAGGAAAAGGCGAATGATTTAGCGAATATAGTTAATACTCATCTATTCTAGGAATACTGTGAAGGGAAATTGATATTGTAGACAAGACCACACCCAAATCATATTAATTATTGATTGCCTCTTTCAATTGGCAGGTTCTATGTTACGAGTATAATTTTATTATTTTTTCATTATTCAAACCATTATATATATGTGGTGAAAAATAAGTACCTAGAATTCCTTTTTACTATTAAATGCGTTCCAATACCTACTGATTTTCTATATTAATTGTATATTTTCCAACCGTAAAATTCGCTGTGTAACGTCTGCATAAATATTTATATATCCAGCAATCTGCATTATATATCTAACAAATCTCGGTGGTCCAGAGGAGATGCTGTGCATTTACCATGCTAGCTTACCGTAGTTCGAATCTCGCGACGACCAAACAATTTTATTCAGGGTTTATATTTCTACGACGCATCAACGTCTCTTCAGCAACCAAAACAAGGAACGAAGGTGACTTCTTTAGCAAAGAAGAAGGACCTACCTGCATGGCCCCGCAGCATGCAATATCCCCATTGACGTCAAGTATCCGTTCTGAAGAAGCTATAAGGGGCTAAAGTACACGTCCAAGATGGCCACCACGTCTCTCGTTGGTCAACACATGGGTCAGTCCCCTAGATAACCTTCCCGGGATGACTTCCACGTCTCTCATTGATCAGCAGATGGGCCAGATTATAAGGGGAGGGGCCCATACTCCTTTCCCATTGGTCCGACGTCACTGAGGGCGGGAATTAGGTGCTCGCTCATGTCGCTGATTGGTGTGACGTCATTCCGTGGTCTAGAAGTCACATAGCCTTACTACTTATATAAATGAAAATGAAATTATTCGCTTAGTTTTATTTCATCCACCACCAAAGATGAAAGTAGTTGCTCAGAAACAAAAACTTCCCATTCAAAATCATGACACTGATGAAAAGTCTAATATTCCAAAACATGGTGATTTACTTCCTAATAGCATACGAGACATTATATGCGGTCCCTATAACTGCGGAAAAAGAAACGCAATGATCAGTCTCCTTACTGAATCAAAACAAGTGCACATTTTTATAGGAAACCTTGTTTCCAATGAAGGATGTAGGTTACTCTACCTTCAGAGATAATCAAATTATTTTTATGTTTGATGATATCGCCTTTGAAAATCAAAACATCATAAGGGCATATTTTTCTATGGGTAGGCATAATGATACTGACTGTCTCTATTTGGGTAAAACTTTCAGTAAAATTCCCAAGCAGTTAATTTGTGATAATACGAACCTAATTATATTATTTGAGCAAGATGAGTTAAACCTAAAACATGTATTTGGTGTCCCACCATAAGCGTAAAATTGTTTCGGAACATGTGTTGTAAGTGCTGGGTAGATCCGTTTGGTTTTATGGTCATAAATAAGCATGCTGAAGTTAATAATGGTCACGATAGGAAAAGATTTCATGAATATATAATACCTTAAACTAATTACAGTGGTTTAGTAGTTACTGATTTGTTTACTGCAAACAGCTATCTGTTCGGGGTAAACCGGTACCTGTTTAGTAAACCCGTTTTACTGCAATGGATAACAAGGAGATGATATTAAAGAGAAAAATTGCCCGGGCTCGTAAAATAATACAGAAGAAGTATAACAGTATTAAAAATGCTCGCATTGATAATGAAAGAACATTCTAAAGTACTTATCAGCCCCTAATAGAACCTCTAATTGAAATAGTACATAAATACGGTTCATATAAACAAATTAAAACACCTAAAAAGGAGCCCGTTGACGTTTAACCCAAAAAAAAACTATTGATATTTCCAAGAAAGCGTGCTACTACCCCCACGAGCCCGTTAGCTCAAGTTCAAAGGGCAAGAGGCTTCACTTTATTGGGTGACTTAAGAAAGGGTGTTACTAGCCCGCTAGCTCAGCTACGATTTTTTCAAACAAATCCTGCTCCAGGTCTTCATACACCATCCATCTTAGATAGAACTGAGGTGGGAGAGATTAATGCTGAGGAAGAAGAAGAACCTCTTAGTATCACAGATGATTCTGCTACCCGTAATGAACCCACCTCAGAAGAATTTCTCGAGTAGTACAATGAATTTCCTCGTATATACGTTGAACGTATTATGAGGTTGTTATTGATTATAACGGTACAAATAGGAATGCATCGATTTCGACATATCATAACTGAAATGCCCCTTGACAAATTTGGTTGTTCGCATGTCCAGTGCCAATTGAAGAAATTAACCCTTCAGTTTAAACTGACAGATGGTAATCAATTTGATATCGAGAATAAGAGACTCAGCAATGTTGTCAATCCCACAAATCCTCAAGATGGTATCACTAAGCAATACTATCTATCAGCAGGGTTCAATTTGGGGGGAACCCGTTTGACACAGTTGGCGGACCCGAAAGAAGCTGGTGATGGTATAAGTAAAGGATACCTTGATTTTAGTCTACAAGCAGTTCAGAAAGCTTTTAAGAAAAGGAACCCTAACGCCTATCTAGTGTAGTTCTAGTTAGTCTACAAGGTAAATACAACTGGATTGATACAATTTATACCGTAACGATGGATTATAACGATCGTAAGCGTAGAACACCGGAATGAAGCCCAATGTGGCCAAAGGCTATACCCTACTAGTCCACTGTACGATTTAAGAATATGAATGTTCACATTACTAACCCCACCCCATACATGTTGGAAGACATGGAAGGAACACTTGTATTGGGAGGGTTTTATGAACGGGAATTACAGAACACAAAGTATCCCTATGTGTACCTGGTAGCATTTCTTCAAGCCCCAAGAATTATAAGTTATTCGTAAAGTGGTGGGGATTGGATGAAAGTTTATGGATCAATAAAGACGATATTGGGAACACTTGTATTGGGAGGGTTTTATGAACGGGAATTACAGAACACCAAGTATTCCTACGTGTACCTGGTAGCATTTCTTCAAGCTCCAAGAAGTATAAGTTATTCGTAAAGTGGTAGGGATTGGATGAAAGTTTATGGATCAATAAAGACGATATTGTTTTGTAACGAGAAATTTAACTTGTAATTTATGAAATAAATTAAATTATGAAATAAATTAAAACACAAAAAAAATAATTTATTATAAGTTTTGTTATGAACGAATAAGTTCAAAGGTAAATATGTAATTAAAAATTATTATTAATTTTATTAAATACATAATTCAAAAGTTTACCTCAAGTAGGATTTGAACCTATGACCTGTACTTTGCTAGAGTACCGCGCTAACCATCTGCGCCTTCGAGATTCAAGCCCCAATTGATGCAAACCTTGTCTTTGTATATGTAGAACTAATGTAAATTATAAATATAATGAGATTACAATCAAATTACTTACATTACATGGAAGTATAAAGTTGTGACAAACTTTAATTTGAAAATGATAGAATCATTCACAAACAAATACATGACATAAAATAAAATAATCCAGTTAAATCCAACAATTGTAAGTGTTCTTACCAATGAAAAGCATAATGCAAAGCGTTTTTTGTAATTTTTTTAATTTTAATCTTAATTTCTACTACTTATGTTAAATTGTAGTGCTGTGGTAGTTTATCATATAGTTGAAGAATTTGCTTCAAATTCTAGGAAAAGCATCAAAAAACCTAGACATACCAAAATTCAAAATTAAAATCAAAATCAAGACGTGTCATTATGCCTTTTTTTAATTATAAGATGTCAAAACCTATTTAAACGGAGATTTTTGTCTATTAAAGTTGTTAGGTTGTTTATATATTTCAACAGCTTTACGTCGTAAACGAACATAATAATAATTTGTCTTGCCAATATTTCCATATTGTCAAAGTGAATGTCATGATTTAGATTATTTAGTGCATGGTCAGCCAACGCAGACTTATCTCATATGTTCTTTACGTCTTGTATCAAAGCTACGTTTTGTGTTTTTAATGTATACCTTTCCACATGAACGATATAACTTATACACTCCGGAAGACGATAACGGGTTTGAGACATCTTTAGGTGATCTTAAATGTTCTTTAATTTTTTTTGTGAGTTTAAAAATAGTCCTAATGTCATATCTAACTAGAATTTTTTTAATTATATCTGTAACGTTAGCTATAAAAGGAAGAAAAGCAGTACCAACATTTAGAACTGGTTTTTCTTTGAGGTTATGTGTAGAAGGTGTAATAACGTTATTAATATTTGTAAGTGAATATCCATTATCTTGTAAGGATTTTGTTAAATATTTATATTCATCCTTAAAAAATTCAGGGTCACAAATTCGTTTTGCTCGATCTACTAAAGATTTAATTACATCAATTTTTTGACGTGGATGGTGGTTGAATAATTTATGAAGGTATCTATCAGTGTGCGTCGGCTTTCTGTAAACCTTAAAAGATAGTGCATTACTATTTTTAGATATTAGTATGCCAAGAAATGGTAAACTTCAATTAGTTTCATTGTAAACTGAATACTAGGATGTTTACCATTTATAAAAACCAAAAACTCATGTAGTGCCTCTTCCCCATGTATCCAAATAATTGTCATCTACATATCTATACCAAACTGAAGGTTTCTTAGGTGTATTTTGTAACGCTAATGTTTCAAATTTTTCCATTTAAAAATTAGCTATAACAGGACTAAGGGGACTACTCATTGCTACACCATAAATCTGTTCACAAAATTTACTATTCCACTGAAAATAAGTGGTAGTAAAACAGTGCTGAAAACGAATGGTTATATCCTTTGGAAAAAGATGATCAATGTGTTCAACAGTTTCTTTTAGAGGCACTTTTGTAAATAGTGGAACATCAAAACTGACCACTATATCACCCTCTTCAATTTTTAAACTATGCATTCTTTCAACAAGGTCGGTAGAATTTTTAATGTAATGGGGTGTTTTACCTATATGAGGTTGCAATAAAATGTAAGGTGTTTTGGAAGACTATATGTAGGAGAACCAATTGCACTAACAATAGGCCTTAAAGGAATATTAGGTTTGTGGATTTTTGGTAAACCATATCGTTTTGGTGAAATAGCTTCGGAGTTAGCTAGTTTCTTTTCTATTTATTCAGAAATAGATGATAATTTAATCAGTTCTTTAGTTTTTAAAAAAAACTTTTTGTTGAATCTTTTGGTAGTTCACGATAAGTCTGTGGTTCCCACAGTTCTTCTACTTTAACTTTATAATCGTTCATACTTAATATAGCAGTTGCATTACATTTATCTCATTTTAATATTATTATACTTTCATTGCGTTTAAGATCAAGTAAAGCACGTCGTTGACAAAATGATAAGTTGCTCTTTGGAAGTTTTGATTTAGGTAATTTCTTAACGGTGTTATATCTAAACCCATTAGCAGCATCAAAAGGTAATGATTTAATGGAGATTTTAATATTGGAAATTATATCTCCAAAAGGTATTACTTTTGGTGTTATTGCAAAATTTCCTCCTTTAGAAAGCGCTTCAATAGCGTAATCTGAAACAATATTACCAGAAAGGTTTATAACTTTTTGTTTATAATCAATAGATGGTCTATTATCTTGTAGTTTGTATAATTTATTAAACTTTTCGTTTTTATTTGTCATCTTTAAGACAGTTTAACAATATTTAATTTTTAGTAACCTAGTTATTCTTTACGAAAATTTAATTCTATTGTTGCCTTTGTACGTTACTCAAAATGTTATATTAATAGCAGGCTGATGTTTGCGATTTAATTTTTCAACTTTGACAAAATTGTTTTCAACATCTTTAACAAGTTTAATAGATACTACTTTCGGAGATAACTGTAGGTGTTATCGAAACGTTTAGATTGTATAATTAAGATAAACCATTAAAACACCCAAAAAAGATAAGTATTTTAAAATTAGCTTCATCCAAAAAAGAAAAATCACCAAATGGCAAAAATTCTGACATGGCGGCTCCATGTAAGTTATTTATGTCGTAGTACATTAAATACGCACTTTTGGAAGTGGGATCAAATTTTTTCCCCCATGTACTTATTGTTAGCTTTTACTTATTGTTAGCTTTAGCATAACGATTAGAGCAGTGAGCCACTCCACCTCTTATTCCTCTATCAATAAACATTAGCATATCAATGTCTGTAAATAGTTCTAACTTTACTTGCATAATTTTAATCATAGCATCGAATGCTTAACGGTGCAGAGGATCAATTTTGTAAGTAGTTAAACAAGTTTTCCGAACATTTTCGGAAATATCAGCCAAAAGTAGCACGTCCGCTTTTAGATACCAGTCGGAGTATTCTTCTAAGGATTTAATATTAAATTTGTATCAAATATTAACCGCATGTGCAAAACTAGCATCATTGATTCCTTCATTATTATAATGACTGAAAAATGCTTCCTTGGGAGATAGCTTGGTCTAGCTTAGTTTATCCCAAGCATCAATATACTCATATGGAAACAAGCCTTTGCGAACTAGTAGATAAAACGATTCCTCATTGTTACAATTAGCTTTGGTAATAATTTTTTACTATTTTCTAAATAGTTTGACAAATTTTTAATACTAATTATGAAATGGGAGTCACAACCTGATAAATTATGGAATACAACCGGTAGAATGTAGGCGTCTTTATAGTTTAGGTTACAATTCTGATGTGATGCTCCCCGAAATGCTTTAGTGAAATAGCTATGGTCTCTAAGTTTTATATGAAATCATAAATGGTTTTTTGCAAATGTGACAAGCCGTGGTGCCTTCAAGGTGTTCAACCTGACTCAGAGTTGAGTATGCATTTTATTGATTATTTCGGTGGCCCAATGTGCACCACTTTGATGCTCTTTAATAAACCATTAAATGCAATCGCTTCCTCGATAAAGCCTAAATAGAGATAAACAGTCATTGTACGAACTTCAAGTGGTAAGCAGTGCTGAAGGGTATATGTATGGAATGAAATAGAGCATTATCCCCAGCACATGTTAAATTTGTGCACTTTTCTAAAATACTTTCTAAATTACATAAATAACAAGAGATACCATATCCTGGAATTCTAAATTTTTGAACCGTAGAAACATTTGTGCTTCGGTAGGCAGCCTGACAGAGCATCCACTAAGTTAATGATCTAAGGTATAGTTAAATGACATTCAACCTTCACCATAATGATATACTTGAATTAACAAAATACCAATGGTGACTAGCTTCCACAAGAAAATGTCATTTTCAGATCTTATTAAACTGTAACATCTTGTGTGGAAAAACTAACGAATACTTACAAGTACTTATGTATAACGAAATCTAACGCTACATGTGCATAGTTAAACCGCCTAAGGCATACATTTATAAATAAAGAGATGTTTTGATCTACATATCATGAATAAAATTCAAGATCCCCTAGAAACATTTGTGCTTCGGTAGGCAGCCTGACAGAGCATCCACTAAGTTAATGATCTAAGGTATAGTTAAATGACATTCAACCTTCACCATAATGATATACTTGAATTAACAAAATACCAATGGTGACTAGCTTCCACAAGAAAATGTCATTTTCAGATCTTATTAAACTGTAACATCTTGTGTGGAAAAACTAACGAATACTTACAAGTACTTATGTATAACGAAATCTAACGCTACATGTGCATAGTTAAACCGCCTAAGGCATACATTTATAAATAAAGAGATGTTTTGATCTACATATCATGAATAAAATTCAAGATTCCCTTTTACCTAAGGTTCCATCAAAGGGAAATCTTACGATTAAGTAAATTGAACAAGCTAATGTATTGACTAGATTAAACCAAAGAGGCCTTGAGGAGGAAACTTGAGAACTTCTGCATTAAAATTCTAATTTTGAAAAGGTTAATCTACCTTCCTACAATGAGAAAGATATTGTCACTTCTTTAAAAAACTTATGCTATTATATTTATCTAGTTGTGTAAAACATTAAATACCCTTACGGCAAGAATTTCAAAATGCAGGCCCATGTTTAATTATGGGAACGAATTTTCGGGCATAGATGCTTAATCCGTCATTCAATCCAATAAAGTTTAACAGTTTAATAATTAATGACTTAATGCAAATGAAACAACGCATGTGGTTAACTTGTATTGAGGTTATATACCAAAAATTTTTGAACAGTTAATTAAAACCATCCATTGTGCTGTAAGAAAACTTATTAAATGAACTAAAAATCTACAGATATTCAAATTACTTACGGGAAAAAAATTTAATTATAAAATTACAGAAAAAACCCACGAGCTGCACAAGCAGCTGTTGGCAAAAAAAGAAATTAGGCACAAATGGTGCCAATATATCCTAATCTTATCAATTAATTCAAAAAGATGAATTCTATATTGAAATTGAGTACTTCGTTAAGACAGTCTTGAGGATTAATTTTAACCTGTTTATGGGTTTCTAATATTTATAAAAAGTTAAGTTTATTTCCTTTGTCACATATATGCAAAATTTATTATTATTATTTTTTTTTTATCAAAGTTGTGATTGGTAGACAAGATGTGTTGGGCGAAAGCTGATTTTTGGGAAGTGTGGTTGTTCTTTTTAATGCAATCTATGTGTTCAGCAAACCTATTCCTAAAGGAGCGTCCAGTTTGACCTATATAGTTGAAATTACAATTCCATTGTAATTTGGACTTTAATATAGGTCAAACGGAAACGACTTCAGAAAGTTCATAACCTTTGCTTGCGCACGTTAGTGCATTGTGCCAACCACCTCCACTTGTTAGCAATTTTGCTAACGCTAACAGATTTACATGTATATAATCTTAAAATTTTATTCTAACATTTAGTTAGGTACTTGCATTTATAATGGCTTCAAGCAGTATAAGAACAAAATTATCCTTGAGCAAGAATAAAGCAAATACCTTGCACGATGTTTTGGTGCAACCACTTGCAGCAAAAAAACCCTCACTAAGAACCTCTCCTGATGCAAAAATTTTATGAAGATATTCCGGTTATATTTATTTGGGTAATGATGTGGGAGTAGTACTCAGTCCTAAAAAGAACGCCCTCCCGAATTTTTGAATTTGCACCTATGCCCTGTAAAACAAGCTTTTTTTTTTAAAATATGATTACGTTTCACAAGTGACACTTTATCTTTGATATGAAAATTGGTCCATTAAATTAAAATTTCAAATTTTAAACTACTTTTTTTAAATGTATGAACACTCACATTAAAATAGACACCATGTTATCAAAGAAGTAGATCGTGAGAAGAGGAGAAATTTTCCTGATTTAAAATTTAAAATATGTACACAAGAATGCGTGTACTTCAATTAAAATCGACACTTCAAATGCATAAATTAGGGATAATTTCGGTATCTCTGTAGTATGTGGTTATTTTTAGCATGATGCATACACGTCTCGCAATTAAGCATACCTTGAGTTCGTTACTTTAAAAGCAACAAACTATAATAGTAGAAGTGCGACTCCATCCCCACCACTTTTTTTACGTCACAAGCCCTGCCCACTTTCACTTTTTATATGCCCACGTGGGGGATCGTATTTTCCACCCCTATGGATTCTTTTCGAAGGCCCTTTTCAGCCCTAATTATTTTTTACTCGCCCACGTGTAGAACATATTTTTTCACCCCTATTTTATGACAGCTCACGTATAGGACGCGCTTTTCTACCCCTATGGTTTCTTTTCGGGGGTTAACCCTGGATAGAATTTTAATGTTGTATTAAGAGCCTTTTTGACAGCAATTTTGTATTTTCTCACGTGAGGGCCAGATGTAGGGGTTGGTCTTGGTCTTGGACTTGGTCTTGGACCTGGGTTTGGTCTTGGGCTAGGGCTGGACCTGGAGCTGGTCTTGGGGTTTGGCCTTGGACTTGGGGCTGGGGCTAGGTCTTGGACCTGGAGTTGGTCTTAGGATGATTCTTGATGGTCATCTTCAACCTAATTAAGGTCCTTTTGGTTGCATTAAGAGCCGTTCAACCCTGGATGTTAGGCAAATGCGTGTACATTATTACATTTCTTGTTATACCTTTTACCTGTATGGAAATTTATTTATACATTGTATTTCTGATAAGGAGGTTCTTGTAATACACGTGTAGGACTTCGTCCTCTCTCTCTCTCGCCCTAGCGTCTCTCTATTTCTCTCGCAGATACGAAAACACGTGAAACGAAGCCACGAAAAATTCGCAAACGAAAAACGAAAAAACACATGTATATATCACTAAGACATGAGAAATAAAGTAAAAAATAAAATCAATAAAAAAAGAGAAAAAATATTTATTTATCTATTTCCTTAATTTTTGAAATGCATCAAAAAGCTGGAGTTCCAGCTCAGGGTCAAAATCGACGGGCAGTGGTGTGGTCGTAAGAAACCATTCTAGAATCTTGTCTGTATCATCATCATTACACTGTGATGTTGTTGTGACTGTAGGTAACGATGACTGAATGTATGAATGCTGCATCTGTTGGTGACCTGCAGTCCAGGGGCCTTCTCTACTCACTACACGCCGAGGAGATAGCCGTAAGAGCTCCTCTAGTATCGACGATGAACCCGTTGATACGGCTGTACACGCTGCCCCTGCATATACAGATGACACCATTTTCAGCTCCTCTTCAGCTTTAACTTGCCTCGTGACAGACACTTCTGGCTGTGCTTTATGGACAACGAACGTATTTAGCGTTGTTTGTTTCTTTAACGACGCTTGTGATGAATTTCTCTTCTTCGCTTTAACGGTTTTTATTCTGTTCACTATAGCAGATGTCGTCATTCGTCTCTGCTGATTGCTCGTCCTTATCTGATGATGATGACGTTCTTCATCCTCACTTAGATCGATAGCTATTATTTCAGTATTATCACCACTGTTACATAGTTTCGGTTTTTAGCTGAGAGGGAGCACTGATTTTTTACACCATGAATTCTTAAATTATGTAACACACGCGACTCGAACCGTTCCAACGCAATACTCCCCTCGATGTATTGTCGTTCTTGACGTCGTAGGCGATCTCTAATATGTTCATCCAAAACCTTCAGCGTCTCAACGATTTTCACATCATACTCATTATCGGGATTAAAAAGTCGATGATGTGACTCATTTTTTGCGTTACTAGTTAACACTGTAAAAATATAGTTGTAAGGCTGTATATATATATATATATATATATATATATATATATATATATATATATATATATATATATATATATATATATATATATATATGTGTGTATGTATTTGTAGTCAATGCTGTAGAAAGCTTGGTACTTACCTAAAAGCAACAATGGTTTCTAGAAGCACCTTAGTTAGGTTCCCACATAGATGGCTGTAATATGGAAATTTTATCCTATCTGTAAAAAATAATGATTAGAGATCGATCGATCTCCAAGCAGGGGAAAAGTGCTCTACCGCTAGCTATCTAAGTCGAGATTTTATTCCATAGAATATTATTTGAATTCTGAGCGTACGTAACCGTTAAAACGAAAGTAGTGTAGAATAAATTCTTAATTCCTATGTAAAGTACATTATTTCCGTGATCAACAAGTTGTTTATGTCTATTAAGAATTATTTTATTACAAAAAATTCATTAGGGTACTAGCGTCATTGTAGAGCGATTAAAGATAGTTATATGTATTTGCACTATAATGCGAAACCCACAGAACTTTTCCAAAAAATGTTATTATCACATTACATTGTATTAATTAATTTGAAAAAGGTATATTTTCTGACATTAGATCTGATTTTATCATTAACATTATAAATAGTGGTAATGGTAATTGGATAAAAAGTGTTTTAATAATATAATTAAGAAATAAGTGTAAAAATGTTCTCCAAAAACACATCGTTAAACTAACTGGAGATACAAACCGTTCACCAAAAATAATGCATCATGGTTCATTCCTTTGATTTGCTGAATTACCACAAATTTATGCTGTGTTATTTTCACTTAACATAAATAATGAAAATGCAATGTAACTCTAATAAAAATGATATCGGACGCCAAGTTATTTTTTAATTATGCTCGGAATAACTAAACCGAGATTTCCAATAAAAATTTTATCAAAATGTATACAAATATATACAATCTATGTTTATTAACAGTTAAATTGATAGGATTAAATAGAATATATTTTGAAACTAGTTATAGCCTTAAATTACTAATTAATTGTTATGAACATAAATACCTGCACAAAATATAATAAATCTTCTTGGGAACCCCTGGTATTATAAAAACTAAATGCGGAAATACAAACCAAGGTGATGTAATCCTTGTATCAATGTTGCGCAATATATTGCAATAATAATGCTTTACGTAGTAAACCACACCCAAAAATGGAATTTTATTTCTTGTAAATTTGTCTTCTTGAAATTGAATAAACCAATATTTATTGCATTCTTTTGAAGGTTCAGAATAAAAAATGGAATCCACATTCAGATATGAATTAAAGGCAAAACGGCATCATAAAATGAAAGCGTACATAACAGTAGAATTAATTGTCTTACCATCAAATCAATGGCACTTTTCACAAAATTTAGGTGGAAGCCCAAAAATTGCTTCCTAAACAACACATCATTCATCAAAAAATTAAAATGGACGCTTATAATATCAGATGATAGCGTGCGCGAATAAATTTGCGCAAAGAATTAAGTCAACGATGACGCATTGCGCGAAAATATTGATCAAAAAAAAATAATTTAAAGAAGTGTGAGTATAAACCTTTAAGAAGATATGCACCTACGTTACACCAAAATGCAAATTAGGTTGCCTACCTCATACTTACAAATCATTAATAAATAAAAATAAATGAACGAAGACATAAATTACGGTACATTTTAATACAACTCAAAATAGGCTGTTACGACATGTTAAAAATTATCATTATTTTTTCACGTCGGTACAAGTTTGTAGTAATACTTTTAAAATTATGTTTAGTTAATTACTGCTAACACATTGTCGTTATTTAATATAGATTTAAAACTTTTCTTTGAAAAATATTTTCCAATCATAAAAGTCTTTGATATTAAAAACGATTAAATTACACATCATTGTATATCCATTTAAAAAACATAATTGTAGAATTATGAGAATCAGTCCAGACAAAATAGACTTTTTAATTATCTTCATTTAAATTGTGAAAGGAATAAGAACGCGTATGTATTCGGAAATCACCAGCAACATATTATTTCACCTATTAACAATTTATTTTCTTCCTTATTAGAAGTGATGTTATCGTTAACATATTTATTTCGATACCGACATTCTAATACCTTTAAAAAATAGGTTTAGTTAATTACTGCTAACACATTTCTTGCTATATAATGTAGATTTAAACTTTTCTTTTAAAAAATACCTTCTAATCATAATATCATCTGATATTAAAAAAGACGATTAAAATATAGATCATTGTATCTCATTTTAAAAACTTAATGTAGAATTATGGGAATCAGTCCAGAGAAATAGACTTTTTAATTATCTTCATTTAAAGTGTGAAAGGAATAAAAATGCGTATGTATTGGAAATTGCAAGCAACATGTTATATCACCTATTAACAATTTGTTTTTTCTCATTAGAAGTGATGTTACCATTAACATATTTATTTCGATACTGACCTTCTAATACTTTTAAAATTATGCTTAGTTAATTACTGCTAACACATTGTCGTTATATAATGTAGATTTGACACTTTCTTTTAAAAATACCTTCTAATCATAAAAGTCTTTGATATTAAAAACGATTAAAATACACATCATTATATCTCAATTTAAAAACTTAATTAGGAGTACAAAATAGTGTTTTTTTAATGACGTCCATTTAAAAACCTGAAATATAAGAATAAAAATGCTGATATATTTAAAGATTACTATCAAAGGATGTTCTGTAATAAAAAGTGATGAAAGGATCTTTTAAAAGGTCTTAGATTTTTAAATTGACGTGTATTTTTACATCTAGTTAATTAAAATTATTTTTTCAACGAGTGTTTATACCGTAATGAATATGTTATAAAAACGCTTAGCTAAAATAAAAACGTTATTATAATTATTACATTTCTTTTAATGCTAATTTTGGCTTCGTATGTACAAATTATGTTATTATCATCTAACTTCACCTTCAACAATAAGGTTATTTGGTATTAAAAGATAAGCATCATTCTTATTTTACCTTGAGAAAGTCATCGGTCTTGAAGCTAACGATAGACGAAGACTGCCTTGAAGTTAGCCTTGTGAATTTCAAAACAACTTCATTTGACCTTTGACCCTGTAAAATACTCTAAAAGCGTGCGCTTAGTTTAGCTAATTTAGTTCTGTTCCGGAGAGCATTACGTTATCTTAGCTATGGAGTCTTTAAACGTTAACCAAATTCTTGAGTTGTTCAGTGCTGGCGCGTTAACCGATGAGGGGCTAAAAAACGCATACATTATCGTTACTTATAAGATGTTATGCGAAAATGACACTATCGATTCGATAGATGTTTATAATCATTTTGTGGAGGCTGCACAACGGGTTGGTGTAGTGTAAGTATATGCTTGTTTTTTATTTTAAAATTTTAACTATTGTTTTAAAGCCCTGCTCATGTAAACATGGATGATGTGTTTGACGATGATGAGATGATGGAAACTACAGATGCTGAGGATTTGATAACGGTATGTCTTTTTAAATTTTTATTGTTTCGTTTACTGAATGAGTACATTATAGGTGCAAGGGCAATCGGGCTTAGATTCCCAGCAACAGGCAGGACCATCCTCAGGGTTCAATCATATTAATATAATAGGAGAGTCAGACAGTAAATTTATTACAAAATTCAATACCGCATGTAAAACATTTAGTTTTAATGACGATACGTGCAAGGATAATCCCTTAACATGGCTACAGGTAAAATATACCATTTATTAAAAATTTATCTAAACACATATCTTTTTGTAGAGTGCATTCGAGGAGTTGTATGCATACACTATCAAGGATGCAGCTGTCAGACCGTGTAGGGATCACGTTAGGGAACCCGAATTTCCTTGACAAACTAATTGGTCTGTCATTTAGAAGGGTGGGCCAGTTGTCGGTGAAAGTGATAATGTCGCTGCTGGAAAAGGGCAGAGTAATGCTAGTTTTTTCTCAAGTGACTTGTTAGTCTTAAACGTGGATAGAGTGTCGGTACCTGTAGGCTGTGGACGCAAAATTTGAAGACTTCTGTAAATCTAAAAAGCAGGGTGTTATTGTTGTCCCCGCAGCAATGAACGAAAACAATTGTTTAGTTCGCGCTCTAGTTATAGCTATAGCGTTCAGAAATAACGATGCAATGCGTCATAGTATGGCATTGGGTTGTCCTTTACTTCAAGAGCGAGCTGTACAACTTTGCCAAAATAGTGGGGTAGATCTTAGTCAGGGCGGTAGTTACGAGCATAGTTAAGTATTTCAAAACCATTTAGCTTTATATACCCTTGTAGTTTATAATTCGCGCGTAGGTGATTCAGTTTACTTTGATGGTCCTAGGGAACCGGGTAGAGTAGTTTTAAATTTAATATTAGAAGACGAGAATTATAATGTCATTACCAGCCTAACTTCAGCATTTAACTGCGGTTATTACTGCGAGCAATGTAAAAAGCGTAGTAATAACAAAAGACAGCATGCGAAATGCTTGTACCAGTGCTCCGCGTGTCATCAGAAACCACCTTGTTCTATTAAAAATCCTAAAATTATCTGTAATGATTGCATTTTATGGGCAGGGATGCCTTAGAAATCATAAGGACAGTGAACTATGCAAAAAATTGCGTAGATGTTTAAAATGTCTTAAAAGCAGTGAAGTAAAGGGTAAACATAGGTGCGAATACAGCTACTGCTCCACGTGTCAGAGTCAAAAACCTAAAGGATATCTTCGTTACACGGCCGATAACAAAGCTCGACGTGACAGCGGTAATGGTAAACCATCTATGTTTATCTTTCACGATTTGGAGTGCATGCAGGAGAAGGTGTGTGAGGGAAGGAATGATCGATTTCTGCATGAGCTCAATCTATGCGTGGCCGCGAATGTTTGTTCCGTTTGTATTAAATACACCGACAATTTGGCTGAGCCCTGCTCGATGTGTAGCGAAAGAGTGCACATTTTCAGGGAAAATCCTGGTGAATCGTTTCTGTCATATGTTGCCGAGAGAGCGCGAAAGTTACATGCATCGCACATAACATGAAGGGGTACTATGGGTGTTTTGTGCGTAGATGCATACTGGTTAATAATAATCTGTAGAGACATAAAGTCATCACCAACGGTCTAAAATTAATTTCAATTCAGTGCGACGATATTAGGTTTATTGATTCCCTTAATTTCATACCGTCACCACTCTCATCATTTCCGAAAACTTTCAATGTCCCCGAGTCCAAGGACTACTTTCCCTTTCTTTTCAACACATCCGAGAATCAGAATTACAAGAGTCCATTGCCACCGCTTGAATATTATTGTGCAGATCGGATGTCGGCGGGTGATCGGGAAAAACTTTTAGATTGGCACGCGCCTCAGTAATTATGTTTTTAAGATGCATGAGGAGGTTGAAAAATATTGCCTGATGTATGTTAAGATCCTCGTTAAAGGTTGTATTAGTTTCTGGTTCACCTTCACTACCGAAAATAAAGTCGAGCCGTTTGAGCATGCCACCACTATTGCTAGTGCCTGCAATAAAGTGTTTCGCAGGTTTTTCCTCAAAGAGAACACAATTGGGCTCATTTCTAAAATCGGTTGTAGACGTGCCGAAAATTAATTAATGGTCGCAATACAATGGTTACGCTGGGTGGAACATTCGCAGCAGGTGAGTATACAGCATGCAGGGAAATCTCGTGAGTTTAGAACACCTGAAGGTGTGAAGGTTGACGGATATTGTGCTGAATCAAACACGGTTTACGAATTTCTTGGCTGTTACTGGCACGGTTGCAAGGTATGTTTCCCCAATCAGGCAAATATTGACCCTAACTTTGGTGTTAATACATCTATTCTTGCCCGGAACGAAAACATAGTGGCGCGGTCCCGGTTTATACGCGAGCGCTGGTATAATCTAGTGGAGATGCGTGAATACGATTTTAAAAGGCTATTGTTTGCTAATGGTGAGTTACGGGCATTTATACAGAATTAGGTGATCAAGATGACGAACCTTTAAATCCACGAAACGCATTTTACGGTGGTCGCACTAATGCTAGTAAACTTTATCATGAATGTGAAGGCGTTAATGACAAAATCATGTATTGTGACGTGTGTTCATTATATCCCTATGTAAATAAATATTGTAAATATACTGTAGGTCATCCGAGAATTCATGTAGGTTTAGATTGTAAGAACATTTCCTTGAACACGGAGGAGGTTTTAATTAAATGCAGAGTACTACCGCCCCTTAATCTCTATCACCCCGTTTTACCTCAAACATGCATGGCAAACTGATGTTTTTGTTATGTAGGACTTGTGGTGCTGAGTTAAATCAAGGGGAGTGTGAGCATAATGAGACCGAGCGCAGTTTCGTTGGCACGTTTGTAGCTGACGAGCTGCGTAAGGCTATCTCCAAAAACTATAAAGTCCTGGATGTTTTTGAAGTTTGGGAGTATGAGGTAACCACATATGACAAAGCCACGAAACAGGGTGGATTATTTAACGGGTACATAGATAATTTCTTAAAACTCAAGCAGGAATGTTCAGGATGGCCTAGCCATTGCACGTCAGAAGCCACGAAATTGAGTTACGTAACAGAATATTATGAGAAGGAGGGAATTCGGATAGACGCGCATAATATTAAGAAAAACTCCGGTTTAAGGTACTTGACTAAACTTATGTTAAATTCTTTTTGGGGTAAGTTTGGTCAAGGCGAAAATTTAACCCAGTGCAGTATTGTATCTGAACCAAAGGACTTTTTCAAATTGTTTACCGATCCATTGGTTCAGGTACAATCCATAATACCTATTAATGATAATGTAGTAGTTGTAAATTGGGATAGACCTGAGGGTGAAGGTGATTCACAAAAAAACTATTAATGTGTCCAAAGCCGCTTACACGACAGCTCCTGCACGTTTAGAATTATATAGTTACCTGGAAAAACTAGACCGCCGTATTCTGTATTATGATACAGACAGTGTCATATTTGTGGCGAAACCCGACGATTGGAATCCAGCTTGCGGAGATTTCCTTGGCCAGATGACCGACGAGCTGGAAGCGTACGGTGAAGGAAGCTATTTAACCGAGTTTGTTAGTGCAGGACCGAAAACTACAATTATAATGTGTTTTCATCCGATGATCAAACAATTAAATCCGTGTGTAAAGTGAAGAGTATTACCTTAAACTATAAAAACTCACGTGTTATAAACTTTGAAGTAATATGGTGCTTAGCAATAGTAAAGACTCTCTTTTTGTGTATAATGATAGAAAAATAGTTAGAGACAGATGCTACAATGTGTTAAGTAGACCTGAATCTAAACAGTATAGGATAAGTTACTCTAAACGACGTAGAATAGAAAACTTTGATACTCTTCCATTTGGATATAAGGAATAAATAATAAAACAGGTAAACAGCTAGAATTATTTTATTTATAAATCCTAACTCCTTGTCTTGATTCATGCTACAGCTCTGCGTTTTCGTTTTTCATGTTTGCCCATTTGTATGCTAGCGATTTTTTGGTGTTCGCGAATTTTCATTTTCGATTTTCGTGTTTTCGAATTTGCGTGTTTGCGATTTTAGTGATTTCGTATTTGCTTGTTTATCGTCAAGACTTGCATCTTGTTTTGAAATAGACAAATGCCTTGCGGACAAATAGTTGTGTATGCGAGTTTTCGTTTTCGTTTTTTCATGTTAGCGATTGTTCGTTTTTCGTGATTACGAAATTTCGTTTTCATTTTTCGTGTTTGCGAATTTTTCGTGGTTTCGTTTTACGCTTTTTCGTATCTGCGAGATAGGAAATACAATGAGATTAGAAATACAATGTATAAATAAATTTCCATACAGGTAAAGGTATAGCAAGAAATGTAACAATGTACACGCATTTTCCTAACATCCAGGGGCTGAACGGCTCTTAATACAACCAGAAGGACCTTAATTAGGTTGAAGATGACCATCTAAACTCATCCTAAGACCAACTCCAGGTCCAAGACCTAGCCCCAGGCCCAAGTCCAAGACCAAACCCTCAAGACCAGCTCCAGGTCCAGCCCTAGCCCAAGTCCAAAAGAAGTTAGCATTAACGCTGGCGTACCACAGGGATCCGTTATAGCGCCTACACTTTTTCTGCTGTACATAAACGACCTTATTTCTTCAACAACTAACCCCATCCATTGCTTTGCTGACGATAGCACTCTTCACTGTAGTTCATCTCAGTCTACTCATAGTGATAATCCACCTTCTATGTCAAATCAAGAAATTAAAGCTGAAATGGAAAATTCAATCTACAAAGACATTCAACGTATTCTCGAATGGGGAAGCAATAATCTAGTTAAATTTAATGCTAACAAAACTCAGTGTTGCCTTATGTCCGCCAAAAAAGATCGATCATTTCCTGTTGTAAGTATGAATGGCTCAGTTCTTAAGTTTTTAGACTCTATTACTCTGTTGGGTATGACTGTATCTTCAAATCTCTCATGGGTTGACCATCTTCTGTCAGCTACCAAAACAGCTGCTCGTAAAATAGGCTTTTTGTACAGATTTAAGCAGTACTTTACCTCTCGACAACTACTTCTGCTGTATAAGGCCCAAATTCGGCCTCATCTGGAATATAATTCTCACCTTTGGGTTAGTGCTCCACAATACGCTCTCGATATCGTTGATCGTATTCAAAAGAGAGCGATTAGGCTTATAAATGACCCGTCCTTAACTTCTCACATACAGTCCCTTGAGCATAGAAGGATGGTTTCAGTTCTTTCTTTGTATTATCGTTATTACAACGGTTATTGTGCTGGTGAATTACATTCTTTGATACCATCTCCGGCTATGTTTGCGAGAAACACTCGGTTGGCTCATTCATATCATCAGTATGCAGTACAAATCTCCACTTGTCGTACCAAACGGGCGCAATCCACATTTTTCTACACGTCTTCTAAACTCTGGAATGATCTCCCTAGTTCCTGTTTTCCTCTCACTTATGATATGAGAAAATTTAAGGTAGCTGTTCATAGGCATCTATTGGCAATTCATTATCCCTCTATCCATCCTCCTAAGTGTTCCTGAGTGCTTTAGCACGATAGGCGTTATTTAGCCTGTTCAGGTCTACAATTATAAAAAAAAAAAAGTCCAAGACCAACTCCCAGACCAAGACCTACCCCTACATCTGCCCCTCACGTGAGCAAGTACAAAATTGCTGTCAAAAAGGCTCTTAATACAACATTGAAATTCTATCCAGGGTTAACCCTCGAAAAGAAACCATAGGGGTAGAAAAACGCGTCCTATACGTGAGCTGTCATAAAATAGGGGTGAAAAAACATGTCTTGCACGTGGGCGAGCAAAAAATAATTAGGGATAAAAAGGGCCTTCGAAAAGAAATCATAGGGGTGGAAAATGCGGTCCCCCACGTGGGTATATAAAAAGTGAAAGTGGGCGGGGCTTGTGACGTAAAAAAATGGAGGGGATGGTGTCGCACTTCTACTTATAATTCTTTTGAGTGTTGCCAAATCTTTTTAACTCCTAATAACGCAAAATAAATCATAAGTTTTAACTAAAATTTTCAATGTAATAAAATTGGTTATTTTGTTTTATATTAATGTATCAATGAAACGTGTTCATGTGTATTTTTTATTCAAAACCTGTAATGTATTGGATTATTCTCTTTATACCTACGAAATATCGAAATAAATTTAATGTAAAATTTCAGTGTTTCTAGAATTTACTTAGCCTTATTCTTCAAAAGTTTTCTTAATACATAATGTAAAGCGCTTCCAGAACGTTGATCGAAAACAATTGATCGAAGGAAAATTGGTCGAAGGAAAATTGGTCGAAACGCAAGTGGTCGAAACAGCAATTTATCGAAACAGCAATTGATCGAAATACGGTTCTAGGAAAATTGATCGAAAGCGATTGATCGAATACAAGCGACTTTCCTTCACACTTTTTTCAGGCTTAGGACTGACAGCACAAAGCGAATTTAAAAGGGCTAATTAATTATTAATTTATTTGTGATATAATATTTTGAAATAATTAATTTGAAATGAAATTTTATTCGTTTTTAAATATATCTAGTTTTTTAAGAAAAGAATTAAATTCTATTATTATTTATTTTTAATTTTTAAGTTTTAATATTTAATGGGATGAGCTTTTATTTAGAATTTTAAAAATTTATTTATTTTTATATTTTGTATAATTTGAAATGTTAATCATATGAATAATTTAATAAATATTTATTATTTAATTATTGATTTATATTAATTTCACATTTTTTATTAAAAATTAGTTTTACATTTTTTATATTTAGTAAAAATGATTAAATTAGTAAATTTGTTTATTAAAATAAAAGGATTTTTAGTTTGTAAAAAGGAACTGTTTATTAAAAACATGTCCTTTTGATTATAATTTAAGCTCTAATCTGCTCAGTGAAAATTAAGTAGCCGCAGTATTTTAACTGTACAAAGGTAGCATAATGAATAGTTTTTTTGTGCTGTCCTAGAACCGTATTTCGATCAATTGGTGTTTCGATAAATTGCTGTTTCGACAATTGCGTTTCGACCAATTTTCCTTCGATCAATTGTTTTCGATCAATTTTCCTAGAACCAATGTAAAGCTTCTGTTTACGGTTTATTTTAGGAACTCACGTGCGTTAGCATGCATTTAGTCAACATTAACTGGATTCAAAGCATGATGATTTGTACGCGTTTTCTGGTGTTAAATAACATATTTCCTACAAGTTGCCATAAATACTAAAGTATAAAGATTTTTATTTAAAACTGAAAACTACTACTTATTTATTCTTTACATATTAAATACAATACCGTTTTTTTTAAATTTATGTAAAGTCAAATGCAGGTTTAAACGCTTAAATATATAATTATATTAGCATGAACAAAGCTTTATATTTAGAACTCGCTCGCTCGCGTTATCATGCATTGCTTCATGTATTCAAAACATTGAATTTAATTTTTTTTTACGTGTTTTCTGTTATTAAATAACATATTTTCTATAATTTCTGATGAAACACTAAAGGCATAAAAAATTTACATATTTATTTCAAAATAACGAAAATGCATTTCATAATTAACAAGCTTTTTTGTTTTTAAATATTACAAAACTTGTATTCCTTACTTACACATATAAAATATATACCATGCAGCCCTTATAATTAGCTGGGTGGTTTCCTTGACACAAAATGCATTGTACGTCGCTTGATTTGGTCTTTCGTATACATTGATCTGTTGAATGGTCACCTGTGCATTTGACACACCTTGGCTTTAGATGGCAGAAGTTTTTGGTGTGTCCGTACCTCTGACAGCGTACACATTGGGCTATTTCCCTTTTATGTCTTGGGGGTTCAAAATTTATTTTACATTGCTGTAGGTAATTCACATTAAAAATAACATACCCACCACTAAGACCCAAACAATATATTCCTCCGACACATCTAAAACACTGCCAACAAACCCAGCCAGGACTATCATATGCCCACATAACCAAAGAATCAAATCAACAATTACTACACCCCAGTATAGTACAAAACATAACCCCACCCCAACAACCATCTAACCAAATGGAAGAACTGAAGGATATGATGAAAAACCTGTTTCAACAAATAGGAACTATGTTAAACCTTCTTACTTCAGTACTCTCCAAACTCAAATAATGGATAATCCTCTGAAACTCGCACTATGGAATGCCAATGGCGTTTTACAACATGCAGAAGAACTTAAAGCATTTATCTTTAACCACAATATCGATATAATGTTAGTCTCTGAGACGCACTTTACTGAAAGGAGTTACTTCAAAATCCGCAACTATTCGATTTACTATACAAACCATCCAGCAGAAACTGCTCGAGGTGGAACGGCTATAATAATTAAAAATTCTATTAGTCATTATCAATCTAACAGCTACACGGAAAAATACCTACAAGCCACCAGTGTATCAATCTTGGATTCCATCGGACCACTAACTTTACAGCAGTGTACCTCCTCCAAAACACAAGGTTAAGAAAGAACAATTTCAAACCTTTTTTAACACCCTTGGGCAGCGCTTTGTTGCTGGAGGAGACTACAATGCCAAGCACACAGACTGGGGATCCAGACTTATAACCCCCAAGGGACGCGAACTGCTTAAAACATTGGAAAGTAACAACCTCAAACATTATCTACGGGCGAACCCACGTATTGGCCGACTGACAGGAATAAAATTCCGGACCTAGTGGACTTCGCCATCACCAAAGGTATCAACCCCAATACAGCTGCAGTAAAATCATGTTTTGATTTGTCATCCGACCATTCCCCGGTATTAATTACCTTATCTGATAGCCCAATACGCAAGGAAAATGAACCCCGTCTAAGCAATAAATACACTGACTGGGATATGTTCAGATCTCTAGTAGAAGAAAAACTAACATTATCGATTCCTCTTAAAACTAAAGAAGACATCGAAGACGCCGTCAAGTTGTTTAATGATACCATACAATGGGCGAGTTGGAATACAACGCCTGACCTACCAGACAAAACACCAATAAACGAATATCCCCTATCTATCCTGCAAAAAATACAAGAAAAAAGGAGACTTCGTAAACTATGGCACAGATTTAGAACACCTTCTAGCAAACAGTTATACAACGCAGCAACGCAGGAATTAAAAGAATTACTTAAAAATAATAAAAATGAATGTATTCAAACGTTCCTTAAAGAACTCTCACCCACTGAAGCCAATGACTACACCTTATGGAAGGCGGCAAAAAAACTTAAACGGGTTAAAAAAACCTTACCACCAATTAGAAATCTGCAAGGCGACTGGGCAAGAAGCAATGAAGAAAAGGCAAATGTATTTGCTGAACATCTAGCTGAAGTATTTCAACCATATCCGCCGGAAAACAACCTAGCACATGAAGCTGAGATCAGTCGACTTTTGAACTCTCCATACCAACTGGAACCACCACTACAACATTTTAAAACAGCTGACATTAAAAAAGTTATCTCCTCCTTAAATCATAGAAAAGCCCCTGGCTACGACTTAATAACAGGAAAAATCCTAAAAGAGCTACCTATCATAGGACTAACTTTTCTCAGGCAGTTATTTAATGCAGTTTTACGCACAGCATATTTTCCGTCCCAGTGGAAGGTAGCGCAGATCATCCTGATTCTAAAACCAGGGAAACCTCCTAATGATCGAAAATCTTACCGACCAATCAGCCTTTTGCCTACTGTTTCAAAGGTATTCGAGCACTTACTTTTGCAAAGAATCAATACAACTAACGAAGATAATGAAGCACTGCCGAATCACCAATTTGGTTTCAGACGTGGGCACTCTACAATACAACAAACTCACAGATTAGTCCAGACAATTAACGAAGCCTTCGAAAACCAACAATATTGCTCAGCGGCCTTCCTTGACGTCACTCAGGCCTTCGATAAGGTGTGGCATACTGGTCTTCTTTTTAAACTACGTCTCCTCCTTCCACTGAATTATTTCCTTATCCTTGAATCGTATCTTGACAATAGATACTTCCTAGTCAAATTTGAAACCGAGTACACCAAACTGTACCCTATAAAAGCTGGAGTCCCCCAGGGCAGCGTCATTGGGCCCCTCCTCTACCTGTTGTACACGGCAGATCTGCCGACTACCCCAGAAGTGTTAACAGCAACGTTTGCCGACGATACCGCTATACTAGCCAGTGACAGTGATCCCTCTAATGCCTCCCAGAAACTACAAGCCAATCTAATAGAAATCCAACAGTGGCTAAACAAATGGCGAATAAGGGTAAACGAGTCGAAGTCTGTCCATATAACGTTTACTACCCGACGAGACACATGTCCTCCGGTTAGTTTAAACAACAACCAACTACCTCAAGAAAATGAAGTTAAATATCTAGGATTACACCTCGATAGAAGACTTACCTGGCGCAAGCATATATTCACAAAGAGGAAACAACTGGGAATCATTTACACCAAAATGTCCTGGATGTTGGGTCGCAATTCCAAACTCACCTTGAATAACAAGCTTCTACTATATAAATCTATCATTAAACCGATATGGACATATGGAATCGTACTCTGGGGCACTGCCTCCAAATCAAACATTGCTATATTTGAGCGGTTTCAATCGAAGGTACTACGAACGATAGTGGACGCTCCCTGGTTTGTACCGAATACAGTTATCTTAAAAGACCTCCAAATGACAACCGTCAAACAAGAAATCCAACGATATAGTGTCAAGTACAGTGACCGTTTAAGTGCGCACACAAACAATCTAGTGTTGAATCTCACCAATCCTCCCCCTAACAACAGAAGACTACAAAGACATGTGCCCGCAGATCTGATTAATAGATTCTAGTTATATCAAGTAGATTAAGATTAGTTTAAGGTTTAGTATTTAAGTAATTTTCCTAGAAGCTAAATTGGCCTATGGACCATTTGTTACAGAAGATAGCTAATGTGCTCTCTTCTACATGCCATATATACACATCATTTGTTAAATGTATTTATACAGTCGGCAAATAAATTGGGATACAAAAAAAAAAAAAAAAAAAAAAAAAAATATAAAATATAAAACATATTAAAATGGTTTATTTCTTTTTGCTATGTACATATCAAAATTAATAGTATATTTTACATTTCATGCTTCTAATTTATTAAAAACTTTATCTATCTACACTTATTATTTATTACACATGCTTTATTATGCTGATGTTGATGTCTTCCCAAGCTGAAGATCATTTATTTTTCTATTCATTTCATAAATTCTAAAACGATTTAATTGTTTTATTTTGCTCAGTAACTCATCTAGCCTCGTTTTTCTATCATATACACTTAGTACCTTTTCTTTAATTTCTCTACGTATCATACGTACTGCTACTTTTGTCATTTCTGCTAATAAAAGGTTTACTGAATCGTGCGCACTCAACGACACCTTTTAGTATAAATCTGCATCCTTGAAACACCAACCCTGAAAAAATCCTTGTTTCCATGAAGTGATTCTATTTTTAGATTTCTAAGAATTGTAACATGATATTACGCTAACGACCTGAAAACTACTCGACCTTGTCTCAATTTAGTCAATATAAGTACCATTTGACCTTTGTCTACTTTTTAGCATAGACAACAACCTGTCATTTGTCTTGCTTCCATGAACTGACTCTGTTCTTATATTTCTAAGAAATGTAATATGATACCCCTGCAGATAAATAATCCTTGTCCTTGAAAAGTGTATTTTCATATTTCTAAAAATTGTAACATGGTGATGATGACCTTGAGATTACTATTTTTTAGATTTTACCTTGACATCTTGAACAGCTCCAAGGATTTTTATTTCTCGCCAAAGTTTAACCTTCAACAGCTCAAGAACTTTGATTTCCTAACACCAAAGGGCAAGTGACCTTGAATTGGTCCAGAATCGACCCTTTATCACTACTGTTTTATATCTGATCCTCTAAAAATTGATTGTGGGGTTCCACAAGGCTTAGTCTTGGGGCATCTGCTATTTGTACCCTTCGAAAATGATGATGTAATGTCAAATAAACAAAAAGATGTGACTGGATTTACAGATGACAGAAGTTATTTATGTTATAAAAATAATGTCGATACTATTAGAACTGCTCAAACTATTTCTAATGAATTTCCTCATTGGCTTTCTGCAAACAATTTGTACCTAAATATTGAGAAAACTACGTTTATACACTTCAAAGCAAAGCAACCACAATATTCAGAAAATAAATGGTAAATCAGTAATGCAAGTGAGTACAACACGGTATACTAATTGATGAACAATTAAAATGGGATGTTCATGTAACTAATTTGTGTAAAATGTTATCATCAGTTTGTTATGCTGTGTATAGATTACGATTAATCACAAACAGGAATATTACTGTGTCCTATTACTATGCTGACTTCTATTCAAGCATTATATATAGCATTATATTTTAGTGATGTTCTAGTCATGCTGTCGTAACTCCCCAAACTTCTTGTAAGACATAAAATTTTAACATTACCATCAATGTATACCAAAGAAATATTACTATTTGTTCATAGCAATAAAAGTTTGTTTATAAGAAATAGTGATTTTCACGAATACGGTACCACAAACAAAATTAATCATTCAATACCCATACATCATATTAGTGTTTACGAAGGGAATCCGACGTATATAGGGACAACGTTGTACAACAAACTGCCAGAAAAGTTAAATGTTCTAAACTGGTCATATTGTAGTAAAGCTATTTATTCATAAGTATGTAATTGAATCCAGGTTGTACAGTTTATACGAATTTTGAAATTCAAATACTTTTATTTGACTTATTTTGTCTACTCGTTCTTTTACATATACTTTGTATATACATTTATATTTATGTTAGTATTGTATGCAATTGTTAGATTTAAGGGATTTTGTTCTACAACACCTTGAATGGTATTTTGAACAATAAAGTTATTATTATTATTATTGTTATTTTTTTTTTTGGCTTAACTACATGGTTATTTGCCATTTTCGGTGTATTTACTTTTCCTATGTATGATATATATATATATATATATATATATATATATATATATATATATATATATATATATATATATATATATATATATATATTCATTATATTTTATCAAACAGATTTATGTCTATTAGAAACTGAAACAAACTGTGTATTTTGTCCTGGTTCATTTCAAAATCTTCCTTTATACCATTATTGATGTTGAATTTCCTTCTGGCGTCTATTAACCTATCGCATTCTACAAATATATGTAACATCGTTAGTGTTCTATCACATTTAGTACATGTAGGTTTTTGCGTTTCCCTTAAAATATAAGAATGTGTAGCGTTTGTGTGTCCTATTCTCACTCTCGTAAGAACAATACTATGCTTTTTGGACATTGGTGGATAAGGTTTTCTATGGTGTACGATAGGTGAATGCATTTTTGTGAACCTATTTTCCTTTTCCCACTCTTGTTGCCAGTTACTCCACACATTATATCTTATTTCTTCAATCCGCTCATTTAAGGTTAGATTTAGCTTTGTCAGTGCGTCGTGTAATTTGACACTCATTGCTTCATTTTGAGCTCTAGTAGTTTGTTGTCTGTTTGGTTTAAATATAACATCTTTAACATAATGGGAAGGTGCATCTTTTATTTTTTTGACATATTTTAGCATGACCCATATCCTTCTGTAGTTAAGCGGTAATATTCCTGCTTCAATATGTAAGCTGCTTGTAGGACTTGTAGGATACGCACCTATTGCATAACGTATACATAAATTTTGAAGTATATCTAAGGCTTTAAGGTTTGACTTTGCAGCTGAGCCATGAGCCGTACACCCATAATCAAATACTGATAGTATTAAGGTTTTATATACACGCAAAAGACTTTCTCTATCTGCTCCCAATTTTGAATGCGACAAACATTTAAGTACATTTAGCGCTTTACGCGCTTTCGCTATGATATAATCAATATGCGCTTTATACGTAAGAGTTTGATCAACTATTACTTCAAGAATTTATATTGCGGTACACATTTTATTTGTCGTTAGTTTAGAAATATGTTTGGGCGATAGTGTGGATGCCTTAATTTATAAAAATGGACGCATACAGTTTTAGTTTGAGATATTCTAAACCTTATCTTCTCTGCTTCATATACGATGTTATTAACCGCTGCTTGAAGTGGAGAATTTTGTGATCTATTACCCTCAGAAGATGTAAATATGACCAAATCATCTACGTACATGCATCTTCCGATTGAAGGATGCAGTGTTTTTGTCAATTCATTAACTGATATTAAAAATAGGGTCACACTAATAGGTGACCCTTGAGGTATACCGATCTCTAAGCAGTATTTGTTGGACATAGCACTGCCAATTCTCACACGGAAATACCGTTCTGTAAGGAATCCTTTAATAAAATTTGCTATATTTCCCTTTATTCGGTATGAGTGCATTTTTTGCAGAATTCCATACCTCAAGATCATAGGCCTTCTCTAGGTCAAAAAATATTGCTGTTGTATGGTTTCTTACGTTAAACGAATCTTGTATTGCTGATACTAGGTATGAAATATTGTCCCTCGTCGAAAATACTTTACGAAAACCCGATTGGTGTGTGTCTAAAAGTTTATACATTTCTAAATATTTCATTAGCATATCGTTTACCATGCGTTCTACTATTTTCCCAATGAAGCTCGTTAATGATATTGGGCGGTAGCTAGATGTGTGCAAAGGATCTTTTTCTAATTTAAGTATAGGGATGATAATGGAAGTTTTCCAGTTTGTGGGGTATATCCCTTCTACCCATACACGGTTGTATAATGCTAATAGATCTCTTAATACTGTTTCAGGTAGGTTTTTAATCATGGAATATGTAACATTATCTAACCCTGGTGAGGTTTCTTTGGCCTTCTGAAGTACACTAGTTAGTTCATCCATACTGAATGGTCTATTATAATGACTTACGCACTCCTCTGTGAAGTTTAATGGTGCCTCTCTAACATTTATTTCTAGTCTTAATTCTTCCTTATAATTCTCTGTACTGTTGATTCTTTGAAAATATTCAGCAAATTTTTCTGCTGTTTGATCTGGTTCTGTAATTAGGTTATCTTGATTTTTCAACCTTATAGGAGCCGTATTTATATATTTACCAGATACCGCTTTAATCTTGTTCCATACTTCAGAGATTGGCGTATTTACTGTTATTTCTGAAGTGTACCGTGCCCACGATTTTCTTTTTGACTCTAATATTGTACGTCATGCTAATGCTCTGCATTTTTTATATTCAATTAGATTTTCCATTATTGGATTGTTTGATAATATCTTTAATACCTTTTTGCGGTTCTGGATAGCTTCTTTTACTTGTATACTCCACCGGGGTACTGGTGGCCTATTTACTTTTTTACTGTTCTTAGGTATTGAATCCTGTGCAGCGTTGACTATGTTGTACGTAAAGCTTTCAGTCAAGCTATTTATGTCTTGTTGCATGTCTACTTGGTTCCTGGTGTGGTCAAAATCAACGGAAAATGGTCGCTCCCTTGGAGATCAGCTACTTGAGCCCATTCAAATTTTCTAATTATTTCGGGCGAACACAGACTTAAATCAATCGCAGAAAAGGTATTTGATCTTGAGTTAAAGTAGGTGGGTTTACCACTATTCAAAATTGCTATATCCTCGATGTCATGAAAAGACTATAGTTTTTCCGCGATTGTCGTGTTTCGTGGAACCCCATAAGGGACTATGTGCATTGAAGCCCCCCAAAAGCAAAAAGGGCTTAGGCAGCTGCGATATTAAGTTCTGTATACCTGATAATTCCCAGTGCTGGTCAGTTAAGTAAACACTGCATATCGTGGCTTTAATGGGGTAGCACACGGTAACCGCGATAGCTTGCATTTGAGTATTTAGCTTAACCTGCTTAAATACAGGCTTATTATGTAGTAATATAGCTACACCACCTTTTGCTTTGATGTCATTGTGCATGTCTCTTCTAATAATTTTGTAATTTTTCATTTGATATTTATCATTGATTTTAAAATTAGTTTCTTGCAAAGCAATTACAATTGGATTGTATTCTTCGATTAACAATCCAATTTCGTCCGTACTTTTTGAACATCCATTACAGTTCCATTGGATGATGTGCTCCATGGTTAGGTGTATATAAATAAAATTGAATAAATATAGAAATAAATAGTAAAAAAGACAACGGACGTTTAAACAGATCTAGACTAACAAACAAATATATCACAGTTTTATAAAATCACAGAATGACTAGCAATATAATATCACAGACTAGAGGATGGACTTACGGGGTCTACCCTTCTGCCAACCGTTCTTCTTTTTTTCCTTAAGCAAACCAAACCTTTGTTCATGAATGTTCTCCTCATCAAGCGAGGAGTTTATTGAAGATATAGACGTTCTCTTTCGCTTGTCGAAAGATTCCGTCTCCAAACGTGCTGAATTTACTTCAGAAATATCACCTTTTGGTGTTTCTGCCTGCTTTTCAGTATTTGGAGAAGCAGTAATTTGAGGTACCCTCTCATAAGGGACCTTAAATGTGTTTTTTAGCTCTGATATGAGCATTGACATTAAAGAGTTTGCCAGCTCCTTAACATCTATGCCTCCTGATTTTGATGGAGACGCTGTAATAGTTGCATATGATTCTTTTGAGTTGTTTGCGCATGCTTCTTTTTTAGCTTCGAAATATGAAATGTTTTTCTTAACTTTTAGTTCCTGTATTTTTGATTCTTCCTTGTATTTTGGACAATCTCGTGATCTTACCGAATGATTTCCATTACAGTTTATGCAATGCAATGGTTTCTCGCACGGTTTGCCTACATGTATTGGTTTTCCACATACACAAATCTGTTCTTTATCACAGTTCGCCGCCGAATGTCCAAAAACTTGACATATAAAGCACCTGAGAGGTGCAGGTATGTACAGTCTTACGGGTAACCTTTATATTGCTAACTTTACATATTGTGGTAGGTTGTCGCAACAAAAGGAAAGTACCAAACTCGCAGTATTAATCACATTCCCATCTTTTCGTGACGTAATCCTTCTCACGTCTATTACTTTTTGACTTGTTAAGTTTTCAAGGATCTCTTCAGTTGTGCAGTTAAGTAGGTCTCTACATCCCGTTTTACTATATTTAGTGTCTGATGAGGCTCAACTACTACAGGAACATCTCCAAAAGTTTCAGTTTTTAGTAGTAATTGCGTTTATTTTTTTGTCCTTGTATCTATTAATAACCCCATTTTTGTTTTTTTTTACAGAAATTAACATCCCAACCAAACTGTATAGAGTTTTAGCAATAAAAAACGGATTATCCCTTTCAAAATTACCTTCCATCTTTCTAATGAGAAGGAACCGAGGAGTCACAATGCCCGACGCCACCTTCTCCATTAAATTACCTTTAATGGATTTTTTTGATGCATTCACACCAATATCCAAAATTCTAGAGGTGGATTCCTCTAGGGAATTTTGATAACGCTGTCTACCGTCAGCGCCTAGTTCAGAGGATAAGTCCTCATTTAAATTTACACAACGCATAGGATTCTCACGAGAGGGGATGAAACATATGTCGACTACAGCAGTGCACCCATACCGTAGCAAGGCTATATACTGTGGAGAGGCGCCCGTTTCCCCACAGGCGTTTCAACGCTAGCGACCAGGCTTCCCGCTGGCCACGCTCAGGCTTCACCTCGCGCAATCTCTCCAGCACCTAAAACTGCCAAACGACCTTGGGATTGGAGGATTTTTTATAGAGGTTACCTTCTTCGCAGTCCAGGCGGTGAAGCCAAGACCACCGACCGCTACCTGTACAACGTTCCTTAGCCACGCCCTACTAAAGTCTCTGAAGTACAGCTCGCGGTTAGGGTATTAGGAGACGGCTAGCGCTCAGCCGACCCCAACAAGGACATCTCGGGTTTGCCACACCCGTGTACACTTTTGATGTTGCACGTCCTGGGACGAGTAGAAATAAAAGGAAGAGGTCCCTCAGCTTCAGCTGCGTGCTTGAAAAGAACAAGAGTGCTCCGACAGGAAAGAGTTAAAGTAAGGGAAGCCACTCAGGACTAGTAGAAGTAAAATGAACTTCCAGCTAAGGGGACGCAGGGTTGCCATCCCTGTCCTCGTTAGTTACGAGGCCCCACGTGAACTGGTCCGCGATACCTTATTTTTTAGAGCTAACAGTGGCGGTTTAAGGTCACGAGCTCTTATTTCGGTGTTGGCCTTGCATCACTTATGATCCTTTGCAAGGTCGTTGTTCCCCTATCCGCCACCTGGGGACGCGCCTAGTGGGTAGTCCAACCCCTAGGTATTATTGCTATTATTATTATTAATACTATTATTATTATTATTATTATTATTATCATTACCTTGGTTGGACCAATACTTTGTATATATTCCTGAATAAACGTATTCTATTCTATTATTATTATTATTATTATTATTATTACTACTACTATTATTATTATTATTATAATTATTATTATCTTTTTTTTACACGTTGACATCTATGGCCATTGGCGCTTTCTATATCGCTTTATATTTTATTTACCATATTTGTGTCTCTGAGGTACGCTATTAATTTTTTTATTTCCACCGGGTCATTGCTGAGTATGGTTTTTAAATTCTTTTCGAGACCATAGCGTTTTCGTTCAATGTTTAATAATGGGCATTCTGTCAGCAGGTGAGTAACCGATATATGGACGTTACAACTATTACATCTGAGTGGATCGCTTCCCTTCAGATAATGTTCTGTTGTAATTTCAGTATGTCCTATTCTTAGTCTTGTTGCTGTTCTCTGGACAGATTTATAGGATTCTTCCAGGGTATTACTTTGCCAAGAGTTATTTACTATATTAATTAATTGTTTCGCAGTTTCATGATACATGTGTAGGTTTACTTCTGTTGGACCATCCTTTTCAGCTTCGCCAACAGCTGCTTCTTAGGCTGTACACATACTAGTTATCGGATTGTAATCTGTTATTACTTTGAAAGTGATGAGCTTTGGCAATGCAAATATTTCCTGTAGGAGTGTGAGGATCAGATGGCCCATGGGGTGTGTTGTAAACCTTGTTATGTGCAAACTTCAACTTTGCGCTAAAACTTACTCCAACAGAGGAGATACCTTCATATAGGACTTGCCGGTAGCTCGGTCACGGTAGATATGGATGGGTCCCACAGTGAGACAGATGAATACAGCTGAAAGAGAAGAGAAGGGCGCCATCTAGAAGGATAAAACAGCCAGCCCTAGATAATTAGTTAATTTGCCACTTTTGTAGCCAATAACAAAAATGTTCAAGGATCTGAGCACTAGGAAAAAATAATTGTAAAGTAGAAAGTCCCCAAAACAAAAGCGGTATATTAATTTCTAATAATGGCCGTATATAGTTGACATTTGTATGTACACACATATATAGATGATTTATTTACATTCCCAAAAAAAAAAAGGGAGATAATTCCCTAAATAAATAAGTAATTCACTCGTGTTACACAAATTGTTAACCACAGAGAATACATAAAATATTTGTGCTCTTAAATACACAATATAGCAAGCCACCCAAAGAATCTAATACTAGAATTTAGAAAATCAAATTAAGTGAAATTTACATCCAAAAATGGCAAAGTAATATTATATAGAATTGCAAAGTTATGCAAAAACATAAGATTTATAGTCTTTAGTAAAATATAGTAAACAGGTAATTTAAGCATTCCCCAAGTTGTAAAAGCACATATAAATAATAGATTATAGTAATAATGCAATTGCTATGAATAACTTACAGTAAACAACACTAGAATTGATCAGGTGGTTAAGAAAACCTTTTAACTCGAACCTGTTGAGCTGAATGCATCCAGTTACACAGTTTCTTACAAAACAGTATTTAATTACATACATTACCAATAGACATGCTATTTTTATACTCAAGCATTTTACCCAAAGCAATTTACTGTAAAAGCGCAAAAATTTGTGCAATAGCACTTAAGGTTTTATCACAAACATGTACATAAATCTATACAACTTTTAGGATTGGTCACAGATTAACCAAAGGTATCCTAAAGACACCGAATACGAGTAATTTATAACTTATCTTTACATCCCAGCCTGTCGGAAAGTTACAATTTCAAATTTTCACAGGTGTGGACGTCAAATTTCTTGCCAATTTTATATACAAATGTAGATTTATATATTATATATTTACACAGCATACCAGTATATTTAGATTGTGTACGAGAAGTATAATATGTGGCATACCAAAGGTATATTGTATGGCATACGAAAAGTACCTCTAAAATTAAATATATACAACTAAATGAAAGCATGAATAGCAATCTTACCTTCAATGAGGTAAAGAATCGGAAAAGTATTGTTTAGTAACGTTGAGAAATGGATTCAGTTAATTTCGAGTATAAGTTCCCCTAAAATAAAAATAAACCTAGCAACCGTTTAAGTAGGTTGTTACATTCTTACCAGCCAATCTAAAGTATAAACACAACTTCGTAGTTAGACAAATTTGTGAGGTGAAGTTTAACCCCTTTAGCTAATTGGTTTATTGATTTTGTTAATGAATTTAATTCTTGAATCGAAACAGATCAATTTCCTGAAAGTAAAGCGTGGTAGAAGAACAAAAAACCAAGCGTGACAAACGCTCACCTGTTTTTCATATTTCCTACATATCCGATATAAATCGTTTGTCCCCACTAATCATAGTGATTTGGCACAAAATTTAGAAAAATGTTATAAACCGATAATCATCCATGGGCTAAATAAAGTCCAGAAATTTACATTTTTCTTTTAGGAAACACAAAATGGCTTTTCCTTCGCCAAGCACAGACCGGAAGTAAGTGAAATTAAAATTCAAATATGCGAATGTCAAACGGATATATACCAGTAATACCCAACACATGAAGTTGAAATATAACATATAAGTGACCATCAAAAGGTTTAACTACCAATTACAGAAAATGTTTTTTTTTTAATTGTGAAGCGTAATATATTAAAGAAACTACAGAGATAAACTTAGAGAAATGTTATTATTTTTAGAGAAATAGAAAATTTAAAGAAACACGAGAATTCATTAATTCTAATAGATCGCAAAAATTTACTTAATAATACAGCAAAAGTAACGAATGTAACAACCTGTTCATTTTGAGCTGAATGGCTATTTTGGATATATTTATAAGTAGTGTAGCTATACGGATCCTGTCCCACTTTTGTCACTAGATTTGTCACCAGATCTAGGAAAAAGTCACTAGAAAAGTTACTAGATTTCAAGGTCGGTAACATTACCTATTTCAAGGGGTAGACCACAGGTGTGTAACCCCGCCTCTTCAAGGTCATGCTTGCATGAGTCCTTCAAGGTCACTAGAAAAGTTACTAGATTGTTGATTATCCTGAAGGTCATTGCCCTCAAGCAAGTCTATGCATGTTTCGAGGCCACGCCCTATTCTGAGAAACAAAGAGGGCCCATTGTTTAAAGTCTATGCTTTCAAGGTCAGAGAAAAAAGACGATCTATTGTTTTGGCTGAGTCATTCTAGGAAATCAAGAACAAAGGCGATGCATTGTACAAAGTCTATGCTTTCAAGGTCACATGAATGAACAAAGACTATCTATTGTTCAGTTAGAAATAGATTGTTATCTCAATTCTAGGAAATCAATAACAAAGACGATGCATTGTTCAAAGTCTATGCTTACAATTTTCAAGGTAAAAGAACAAAAGCGATTCATTCTTCTGGTCGAGTTATAAAAATAAATTGTTATCTCAATTCTAGGAAATCAAGAATGAAGGCGATGTATTATCAACGCTTCAAAGTCTATGCTTACAATTTTCAAGGTAAAAGAACATTCTTCTGGTCGAGTTATAAAAAATAAATTGTTATCTCAATTCTGAGAAATCATGAATAATGTATTGTTCAAAGTCTATGCAACAAAGGCAATCCATTGTCAACGATTTAAAGTTTATGCTTAGAAGGTCACACCTCTGCAAAGACGATCCATTCATCTCAATTCTAGGAAATCAAGAGCCCTGAGGTGCATGTTTCAAAGCCCCCTCAAGTGCTCTAAACAGGTGGCCGTTCCCCTAAACAGGTAGCCGTTTCCTAAAAACAGGTAGCCGTTTCCTAAAAACAGGTACCCGTTTCCTAAAACAGGGGGTCCGTTTCCCAAAACAGGGCGTCCGTTTCCCAAAACAGATAGCTGTTTCGCAACCGTTTCCCCCGAAAAAGGCGGTCTATTGTTCAGGTCGAGATTCAACATCTCAATTCCAGGAAATCAAGAATGAGGCTCATTGTTCAAAGTCTATGCTTACAATTTTCAAGGTGTAAGAGCAAAGACGGTCTATTATTTTGGCTGAATCATAGCTTCTGAAATTCTAGGAAATCAAGAACAAAGACGATGCATTGTCGACGGTTCAAAGTCTATGCTTACAATTTTCAAGGTAAAAGAACAAAAGCGATTCATTCTTCTGGTCGAGTTATAAAAATAAATTGTTATCTCAATTCTGAGAAATCAAGAACAAAGACGACGCTTCAAAGTCTATGTTTACAATTTTCAAGGTCATACGAGAGAACAAAGACATTTCATTGTTCAGGTTGAAAATAGATTGTTAAATACACTTCTATTCTAGGAAATCAAGAACAAAGACGATGCATTATTCACAAAGTCTATGCTTACAATTTTCAAGGTCACATGAGAGAACAAAGACGATCTATTGTTGAGTCGTAGCTTCTGAAATTCTGAGAATAAAGACGATGCATTGTTCAGACTGATTAGGTCATCTAACAAGTAAAATATTTTTTTTTTATAACTACCGCAATATACGGATAAAAAATCGATTTAAGTGAATATACATGGGACTCAACATACTTTTGCTGGATCATGTAACATTACTCCAACCATATGTAAACATGCTCATTTCGTAGTGTTTAGTCGTAGTGCGGTTGTGGACAGGTAAAGTCATGAAAAAAGCAATAAAATCGCTCCTGGATACCTCATGTAATAACAATATGAATAATAATTTAACATTTTGTTGTTCATGCTGTCAAAATAGTGATGGTAGTAGTAGTAGCAAAAATGAAGAGAAACAAGATGAAGGTTATTTCGACTGGTCATCATCATTTCAACATAGGGCTGAGGTGTATAAACAGGCAGCTAATGAATACTTAATCGATTGTGCTTCCTATAAACTATCGAACGATACGCATATTGAAATTGGATACAGTACACACCTTAACCTTGCACCAGTAGTGCGTATGGGATGTGGCAACAACGTGGTATTAGACGTGAAGGAATGGAATGAACTCTTAAGATGGTATTCATATGTAGAAATACAATTTCTTCGATCCCAAGAAATTGAAAGCCAAATTGATTGGTCACATGTAAACGAGGAGGATATAATACATGAGCAAGATTACGAATCTCTATCTAGTAATCTCGGTATTTATTACAATTGGGAATTGCTTAAAGGATATGAGAGAATTTTGAAAACTGTTATGATAGAAAACTACAACTGTTGTTCGTGTACATTCACTGCCTATAACATAGAAGAACTATTCGATTTGAAGGATATAATAAGCTATAGATTGGAATTTCTTGAATCTTACAATCTGGTGTGTTTCTATGAAAAATTCATACGACAAGTGGTTGACTACCGTCGTTTTCGTGAGAAGGAATTCGGTGATGATGACATTTATAAAGACATTGATGATGTTATAAATGCCAAGTATAATATTAGTTCACATAACATTGTATGTTTAATGGAAATATTGTACTATCGCCCTGCTTATCTAATGTATAGCATTTACTAAAAATAAAGTTTTTACACGATTTTAGGTATAAATACCCTACCCTATCCCTCAAGGTGAACAATGATAGGTAAGAAGCGGAAGAGTGCAGGTGGTTTAGTGAATACGCTAATCAATAAACTTCCGGTGGAATTGCATTTACCCGGTTACCAGTATTGTGGTCCCGGTACAAAATTAGAGAAACGACTAGCACGCGGCGACCCCGGTATTAATCAATTAGATGCGCAGTGCAAACTGCATGATATCAGTTATAGAGACTACCAAAATTTAGAAAGTCGACATAGAGCAGATAAAATTTTAGAAGAAAAAGCTTGGGAACGCTTTAAATCAACAGACGCAACATTAGGTGAACGAGCTGCAGCTTTAGCAGTCGGTACCACCATGAAGGCAAAGAGAAAATTTGGGATGGGGTGTCGATCCAAAAAGAAGAATGGTGAAAGTTTATTGCATGTACGGAAAACAATAGCTAAAGAAATGAAGGCTAACGGAGATTTCACCGACACAATAAAGTCAGCACTGTCAACGGCAAAACGTGTAGTAGAAAGGTTGGGGGGAAAGAAAAACATTAAAGTTCCTAGAGTAATTCCCTTACCTAAACAAGGAGGTGTTTTGCCATTTCTTATTCCGTTATTCGCAGGATTATCAGCAATCGGTGCTTTAGCTGGCGGTGCATCGGAAATTGCCAAAGCAGTCAATGATGCAAAAAATGCCAAAAAATTGCAAGAGGAGACATCGCGCCATAATCGTATGATGGAATCGATCGCTGGTGGCGCATTCTATCTAAAACCATACAAATCTGGCGGTGCATTATACTTAAAACCGTTTCCAAAAAACTGAGTAGATTACCCGAAAGAGCGTTAACAGATATTGATTTAAAGAAATACACAAAAGGTGTACCGTACTTTAGGGGTATTTTTATGAGCGATAGCCTGCCTAAATTACCACAGAAAAATGAATCTGGAATCATCAACTTAGATAGTCAGAGTGGACCGGGTACACATTGGGTTTGCTACAAAAAGCGTGGTGAAAAGGTATGGTATTACGATAGTTTCGGTAATCTTCGACCACCAGTTGAAGCGATTAACTACTTTCGGGGAAGTAAAATTTATTATAATTACAATCAAGATCAGGAATTTAATAGCATTATTTGCGGGCACCTATGCCTACAATTTCTATATAAATAATCGACATAACCTTAAATTTTCTCAGTTATGTCAATAACATTCAGTTTAGAAGGTGTTGGTAACACAGCTAGCTGCAACTTCTACCCACCGATAGAGCTAGATTTGGAGAAGAAATACGTTGTTGGATTGGTGGGATTTTACGGTTGCAACAGCATTAGAAACATTTATACGGGCAACGATAGATTTTATTTTAGAACAAATTCATCTCATTTGCGAGTGATTAATATTCCATACGGTGCCTATGAGTTAGATGAAATTAGTGCTTACTTGAAATCAAAGATACCCACAGAAAAATTTTTCATTAGGGCAAACAACAATACGCTTAAGTGTGAGATAAACAGTTCATTTGAGATCGATTTTACTAAAGAGAGTAGCATTGGCCGCATGCTCGGGTTTGAGCCTAGAATACTAAAAGCGAACGTTCTCCACACATCTGCGTTAGACATCCAAATAATTAAACACACTAATCTGCATGTGGAGTGCAACATTATAAAGGGATCTTATCGAAACGGTAAACCTGCAAAGGTAATATACGAAATTGACGTTTCCGTACCCTCGGGCTACCGTTTGGATAAAGTTCCAACCAACACACAATATTTAGAAATAAACACAGACATAATCAGTAATATAACAATCAAATTGACAAATCAAAAGGGTGAGTTAATAGACTTTGGTGAAAGTGAACCATTCACGGTACGCTTAGAACTAAAGAACATGGGTCTGCGAATTAATCACAGGACATCTTCATACAAAAGACCTAATCAACCCTCATTACAGTTAACATCTGCAGAGAAATACTTTTTAACATCAATTGGATTGAAAGTTCTGAGTGAGCAAACCATTAAACGTGTTTCAAAGCGTACATTTTAATAGAATTAATGTATCTCTAAGAAATATTAAATTTGTTATGTGTAAGAGACCTTGAATGAAGTTTACTTTAATGTCTATCTCTTTTCCCGCTTACACACATCTGAAGCTGAATGCATTTATCTAAAATGTGTAATGTTTTATTGAACAATAGGTTTTCTTTGTTAATAATAGCATTTGCATTCTTAAAAAAATTTGTAGGAATGTATAAAAAAATTCAAGCTAATAAAGACTTTCTTTGTATAAAACACACAATGCATCTGCATTCTTAAAAATTATTTTTAATAACTTTAAAACTTGTCAAAACTACATCGCATAATTAGTAATATAATAATTAATGAAAATGTGTTATGAGGAAAAAGGTTTCGCTATAAATAACAATAGGTTTGCATTCAAAAGTATGTAATTTAAAAAATGCAATATTTAATGTGAACAAGGATTTTCTTTGTATAACAATGAAAGCTTTTATAGTGCATTCTTGAAAAATTTAAAGTAAACAAACTGTAAAAGGCATAATTAATAACAATTAATTTTAAAAGTTTGAGAAGAAATTTATATAAAAGACATCATCCCTTTAGTAAATCTTTAATTACTCATCAACCCTCATTGCATCTACACAATGACTGAATCATTAAACATCTTTCAAAACGTACATTTTGATGATGCTATAATTAAATCAGATATTCACACCTATCTTCCGTATGGCTCTTCTAAGTATGGACCTTCCGAAGAAATACGCATTTTAATTCAAAGTCAGGATCTAATTACAGCTACTTATGATAGTTTTCTGTACATAGAAGGTAAGCTGAAGAAAGAAGATGAAGGAAAATCATGCAACTTAACCAATAATTTCCCCAACTTCCTTTTCGAAGAGATTCGTTATGAGTTAGGCGGTCAAAGAGTGGACGTTTGCCGAAATCCCGGCATAACATCTACACTTAAAGGATATATTTCTTATACGACAAGCAAGAGCAAAGCATTAAGCCATTTGGGGTGGTCACCAAAGAATGAGGAACCATTACAAGTAGAATTCGATGAGGGAAATGGCGAAAAATCCTTTGCAGTATGCATACCATTGAACCACATATTTGGAATAATGGAGGATTATCGTCAAGTGATCGTGAATATGCGTCAAGAGTTGATTTTAATTCGATCTAGAAGCGATACAAACTGTTACTATAGTGACGTTGATGCGGAAATAACCTAAATAAAATTCAATGGAAAGTACCACACTTAACCCTTAGTGATGCCGCGAAACTAGACTTGTTTGAAGGAATAAATAAGAATTCTATTGTTACTGTTCCATTTCGTCAATGGGAGTTATATGAATTACCTGCTTTAAAACAAGCAACCTCTGATATATGGCCAATAAAAACGTCAACGCAACTGGAAAAACCGCGCTGGATAATTGTTGCATTCCAACAAGGTAAAAGGTACACAAAGTCTGCAAGAGCCGGAAATTTTGATCACATTAACATCAGGAACCTTAAAGTACATCTGAATTCAGAGTATTATCCCTATGAAGCAATGCATTTGAACTTCAGTGCTAACCAATACATACCTGCCTATCGCAATTTTTGAACTTCCGATGTGACTACTATGATGAAGATAATACAGATGTGTTATTCAACTACACCGAATTCAAATCATGTCCAGTATTTGTAATGGACTGTTCTAAGCAGAATGAATCCTTAAAAACTCAACAGTAGACATCAAATTGGAAATGGAAACACTAACACCTTTCGATAATGGAATCGTTGCCTATGGTCTTATTCTCCACGATGCTATTGTGCAGTACAACCCACTCACCGGAGAAGTGAAAAATTATAATCTGTATTATATAAATAAAAATGTTGTAATTATTCGTTTAGTTTCATTTCATCCTCAAAGATGAAAGTAGTTGCGCAGAAACAAAACTACCAATTCAAAATCATGACTTTGATGAAAAGTCTGGTACTTCAAAACATGGCGATTTACTTCCTAATAGTATACGTGGCATTATATGTGGCCCCTCCAACTGCGGCAAAACAAACGCAATGATTAGTTTGCTTACTGAGAAAAACGGTTTGAAATTTAAACATGTATACGTATACTCCAAGTCATTAAATCAAAACAAGTACAAACTTTTACAGGAAATCCTACTTCCGATAAAGGATATAGGTTACTTTACGTTCAGTGATAATCAAGATGTGATTGAGCCGAACTGTGCAAAAGCAAACTCTATCTTTATCTTTGATGATATCGCCTGTGAAAAGCAAAATAACATAAGGGCATATTTTTCTATGGGTAGACATAACGATATTGATTGTTTCTATTTGGGCCAAACTTACAGTAAAATTCCAAAGCAATTAATTCGTGACAATGCGAATCTAATTATATTATTTGAGCAAGATGAATTAAACCTAAAACATGTGTATGATGATCATGTAAGCCCCACCATAAGCATGACATTGTTTCGGGATATGTGTTCAAAGTGCTGGATAGATCCGTTTGGGTTCATAGTCATAAATAAGGATGCTGAAGTCAATAATGGTCGCTATAGGAAAAGGTTTGATGAATATATAATACCTTAGCCTGATTTCAGTGGTTTAGTAGTTACACACCCGTTTAGGTATTAACAGCCATTTTGCTACAATGGATAATAAGGAGATGATATTAAAGCGAAAAATTATTCAGGCTCGTAAAATAATACAGCAGAAATACAACAGTCTTAAAACTGCCCGCATTGATAATGAAAGAACGTTTGAAAGTACTTATAAACCTCTAATAGAACCCCTAACTGAAATAGCGAATAAAATGCATCCTGATAAGAAAACAAAGGAGTCCGTTAAACCCAAAAACTCGCCTTTGTTCATATTTCGCAGAAAACATGCTACTACTAGCCCGCTAGCACACTCATTAGCAACGAAGACAAGCCCCCTAGCTCAACTTCCGCTGTTTCAAATAAATCCTCCTCGTACACCACCTTTCCTAGAAACATCTGTCGTAGGAGAGATTACTGCCGAGGAAGAAGAACCTCTTAGTATCACAGATGATTCCTGCAATGAACCCATCTCTGAAGAATTTCTCGAGCAGTACCACGAATTACCTCGTATATATGTTGAACGTATTATGAGGGATCTTGAAGGTGCTATTGATCACACTTATGGAGTCCACTACGACGCCAAAACAGACAAATGGGCAATTGGTAATACCCCATCACAATTAAAGGAAAGGATATGATCATTAATGGTGTCACGTATAAAGGGACTCCAGGTTTATATGATCTGCTTATTATGAATGAACCCGATTTAAATCTAGTAAATTCAAAGGATAGAAAGAATTATAAACGTATTTTAGCAGCTACAAATGTTGCAAGGCGAGATTATGATGTAAGTGGACAGATTCGAGGAAGCCGCAGCAAAAGTATACACAAATAATTAAACCCTTGCTGTCATCACCCACAACTCAGGGAGGTGGAGCTATGTTTTTTAAGGAATTAACAAACAGGCCGATTGAATATAAGTATTGGAATGATGTACATGAACTAATTCGTGATCTAGAAGTATTGTGGGCAGAAAAATTGGCTGGAAACACCGGTGTCGTGAACGATATAATATCAATTGTAGAGGAATTGTATGAAGATGGATACATTGAAAGACCAAACACTAGTTTTCTGAACAATATAAATCAGACTGCATTGATGTCGACATATCATAACTAAAATGCCTCTTGATAAATTTGGACGGTCACATGCCCAGTATCAATTTAAGAAATTAACCCCTCAGTTTCAACTTATTGATGATAATCAATTCGATATCGAGAATAAGAGACTCAGCAATGTTGCCAACCCCATAGATCCTCAAGATGTCATCACCAAGCAATACTATTTATCGACAAGGTTGAATTTGGATGGAAACCGTTTGACCCAGTTGGCGGATCCGGAAGAGGATGGTGATGCTATAAGTAAAGGATACCTTGATTTTTGTCTGCAAACAATTCAGAAAGCTGTTAAAGGAACTTTAACGCTTATCTAGTGTTGGAGGAAAACTACATCAACTTAAAGAAATTGTGGATCATGTCCAAATTACAACTCGTCAATGAATTGCACAAACCCGCAAGAAAAAATTTTAAACGAAGGCGCACAATAATTAAGGGATATGATGACCTCTGGCAAGCAGATTTGGCCGAATTTAACACATATGCCAAACAAAATAAGGGCTACAAGTATATTTTAGTAGTTATTGACTGTTTTTCGAAATACTTGTGGACCAAAGGATTAAAAACAAAAACGGGCTTGGAAGTTGCCAAGGCCATGCAGGCAATCTTCAAAACGGGCCGGAACCCTTCCAATTTGCAGACAGATGATGGAACAGAATTCTACAATGAGCATTTCACTAAACTAATGCAGCGTTATGGGGTCAACCATTACTCCACCTATAGTACAAAGAAGGCAGCAATTGCGGAACGAGTGATCAGGACCGTTAAGTCTGCCCTATACAAGTCATTCAGCCTACAGGGTAAATATAAATGGATTGATACAATTGATACCGTAACGATGGATTATAACAATCGTAAGCATAGAACTATAGGAATGAAGCCCAAAGATGTCGGTAATCATACAAAGCTAGAGGCTTACACTCACATAAAAATAGTTGATAGGAATCGTTATTGTGTGGGTGTGGGTGAATCAGTAAGTTTAAAAGTATTTTCGCTAAGGGATACACCCCCAATTGGTCAAGTGAACTATTCAAGATTGTGAAAGTTTGCATTACTAACCCAACCACCTACATGTTGGAGGACATGAAAGGATCACCTGTACTGGGAGGCTTTTATGAACATGAATTACAGAAAACAAAGCATCCGGATGTGTACCTTGTGGAAAAAGTGCTTCGCTCCAAGAATAACAAGTTATTCGTAAAGTGGTGGGGATTGGATGAAAGATCATGGATCAATAAAGACGATTTAGTGTTATAATATAGCTGTAGGGATTGTAACTTTTAGATGAATTAAAACCACATAAAAAATTATAATTGTATTTATTTAAATATTACATCATCTTATATAGTAAACCTAAAGTATTTCTATAATCGTTTAAATTACTAGACGGCCATATTCCCGAATCTGGTCCACATCTCCATCCCAAGCAGGAATCACCTTTCTCAATGTTTTCCAAAATCCAGCGGTAAATTTTGTGGTGTTCCTCATTTTCCCACGGTTGAAACTTATATGTAATGTTTTGTTCTAACAATACTTCAATTAAAATAGTGAGGCACTTGTAATTAGCATAATATGCTGCTGTCTCGATACATTCACTTACAATAGAGGAAGTGTCTTTATAAACAATATTTTGTACGCTAGCACTTGTACACAATGAATCACCCCATAATAACTTGTATATGTACATTTTAAGGGGTATGTCACCAAGTAAATTCATGCCATCTAAAATCCTATTTACATCATTAGAGGTTAACGAACCTTTATCGGTACACAAGTTCGTAAAACTTTTAATGGTATTGTCTAAGCTAATTTTTCTATCAAATAATGTCTTAATAATTACTGCATTTGCACACTTTGAGTTTACACCAGTTAAAACACTCATCGGGAATAACAATATTTTGCAATATATTCAATATAAATGTATAGTTTTCAGGAGAGGTCAAAGAACGCTTCAGGTACTTTTTGTAGATTTGATCACTACTGCACTGCAGCTCTTCCTGCAAGCTGTCCTGAAGACTGCTCATTGTTTACTGAAAGTTGTACCCCCAGGGTCTAGTATCAGTGAAATCAAAATTTACTAGGCGTTTATCATCATAAGGATTGAGTATGACTTTATTTTGTTTAATGGTAAATACATCATGCTTCTTTGATTTTATGAGGTGTTGATAGCGCCTTATTACGCCACCATCAAATAAAACCTGTTTATAATCATTAATAGTGATCTGCCTCACACTTGCGTGGGTAGAACCCTTTGATTTTTTTACAACCTTTTCATCAACCGCGTAAGCATACATTTTTGCACGAAGTCCTACAAATTCAACCATAATTTTGCCATGATTTTCATCTTTCATTAAGCCGGGGACCTTTTTATTTACTAATGGGAGTCCAAAGATGTTGTCGGGACTATAATCAGATGTATCGAATTTATCAATGTCCTCTTTAATACATTCATAGATATCGGGAACGTATATGAGACTATCCGTATCCGTGTACAAGAGCTTAGCACTATTATGGAACTTGGGTAGCGTGTAACCGTAATGAAAATTATATAAAAAAGTTTTCGAAACGTCTAAAACACTGAATCCTGCATATATAGGTTTATTGAAATATACTTCAAGCTTATTCATTTCAATGATAAGCATATCATTGTCAAATATTGTACAACTATGAAAATTTGGTTTTGATATGTAAGCACGAGCACCATAGCGACCCTCCCATTTCGTTACTAGCCGTATGTCCTTATGCTTACGTACATTTTCCATCAGCTTGCCGAAAACACTATTAATCATTAATTTATAGAAATTTTTATCGAATTCATTTTGAGATTGCTGACGCATGGCTGTATTTAAATCTATATATTTTTTTAACCATGGGGACTGTTTAAAACGTAATATACGGTGTACTTTTACCAACTTCAATCCATATTTTAAATATACTTTTAAATTTCTGTAATGAATTACATAATTACGTTTTGGATACAGGGTAAGCAGTAATTTTTTCATTTTGGAATCAGGCGTGGGTGGAACCATATGTTCGGGTGCCAGCGGTAGATCACTGTGACTCTCATGTAATTCTATAGGATAGTCTAAATCACACTCGACTATATACCCAATTTCCGAATCATCAGGATGGTTTATTAAATCTAAACTTTCAAAATTAGCTTCATCAACAAAAGAAAAATCGCCAAATGGTAGAAATTCTGACATGGCGGCTCCATATAAATTATTCACGTCGTAGTACATTAAATACACACTTTCGGAGGTGGGATCAAATTTTTCCCCCATGTACTTATTGTTAGCTTTAGCATACCGATTTGAACATTGAGCTACACCACCTCTAATCCCTCTCTCAATAAACATTAGCATATCAATGTCTGTAAATAATTCTAACTCTACTTGTGTAATTTTAAGCATAGCATCGAATGCTAAACCGGGAGCTGTATAATAGTGTAGAGGATCAAGCTCGTAAGTACTTAAACAAGTTTGCCTAAAGTTTTCGAAAATATCTGCTAAAAGTAGTACGTCTGTTTTTAGATACAAATCCGAGTACTCCCCTAACGATTTAATACTAAATTTGTTCCAAACGTTAACCGCATGTGCAAAACTCTCATCACTGATTCCCTCATTATTAAGATGACTGAAAAATGCTTCTTTGGGCGGGAGGGTGGTCTCATTCAATTTATCCCACGTATCAATATACTCATAAGGAAACACACCTTTGCGAACTACTAGAGAAAATTCCTCATCATTGTTGCAACTAGCGCGAGAAATAATTTTTTTACTATCCTCCAAATAGTCTGACAACTTTTCAATACTACTGCTCATAAATCTGAAAGAGTCAATAAATCTAAACTTAATTTTGGTGCCTTCCATTACCTTCGTGAAAGAGATATATCTTTCTTTGTTTATGGGTAGCAGTGAAATCAAACCGGGAACACTAGCCAATTCTCTAATGATGAAATGAGAATCATAACCTGATAAATTATGGGACACAACTGGCAGAATGTGGGAGTCTGTATAGTTTAGGTTACATGCCTGGTGCGCTGCCCCCCGAAATGCTCCCGTAAGATGATTATGGTCTCTAACTTTTATATCAGAATTAGTAAATGGTTTCCGACAAATGTGACAAATCGTGGTGCTTTCAAATTGCTCAACCTGACTGAGACTTAAAGTACCCATTGGAATTATTTGATTGATTATTTCGGTAGCCCAATGTGCAATACTTTGAAGCTCGTTAACAAACCATTGAATGCAATCCTTTCCTCTATAAAGACTAAATCGAGATAAAGAATCATCATATGAACACTTCAAATAGTAAGCAATGCTGAAAGGTGTGTGTTTGGAGTGAAATATAGTATTACCTTCGAAACCATTTGCACACTTCTCTAAAATACTTTCTAAATCGGCATAAATGACAAATGGCACCTTTTCTTGGAATGCAAAATTTTTGAACTGTAAATTCATTTCCGCTTCGGTAGGCAGCCTAGTAGAGCATTGATTAAGTTGCTGACAGTGAGTGGTATGTTTTTGTAGAAGGCGATCTGAAGAAAAATGGTTCAAGCATCGGTAACAAATAAATTGCTTGCCCTTGCAATTCGATATCTGTTTTGAAAATAAAGCTGACATATTTTTAATCCATGTGAAATGGTATACAGTGTTATCCGCGGCCTGATCAGAAAGTATTAAGAGATTTATGGGTTCTTTATCGCTTTGCTGATTACTCAATACAAAGGGTACAACTTTTTTACCATTTATGCAGTACAAATTAATTGCGAGGTTGTTTAATTTCTCAAATTTTTTTACATCATCCAGCTGAATGGGGAAGTGAATTGAATCAAAATTCAAAACGTCTAGAAAATGAGGATAGCTAGAAGTTCGGTCTGATTTTTGTGAAGCAGGATATAATGCCGAAACAACGGCCCACAGGAAGCAAAACTCATCGTTATTTTTAACATTAACAACAGCATGCTTTACTGCTATGAAGCGTGGAACTTTAACATAGGTTGAACAACCACCTCTAAATGGGACATAGCTATTAATATTTACTTTTAAATGTAAGACCTCATGTACTGCCCAACCGGAATCCCTTTCGGAAAACTCCTCTAATTTTATCCGTAACTTATCGTACACGTTTTCATTGTACCAGACACGTATATTAGTTGAAATATCAATAACGCAATTTTTTGTGGCAAAAGTCTTCAACTCAATACTATGATTTTGAGGTTGCATGAAATTGCAGCCTAAGACCACATTTACCTTTAGCATAGATTGCCTTAACATTAATTTCACCTTACGTGCAAAACTATTATATGCGTTTAGTAAAAATATCAAAGGGTCCTTAATGTTTGACATATTGATTATAATTCCTGTAAGCAGCCTACCATTAAAACAAGAGTCTAGGGGGTACCAACGTAATTTATGCATACCTTTTTTATTGACAATTCCACTACCAACCTTCTCTGAAGCGTTCTTTAACCGTCTCAATCTAACCAGATAGCACTTGAGCAATGCTAAATTGCTCTCAAGCTTAAGCAAGCTTTCATTGGTCTCACAATAAATTTTATGTTTAATTATATCTTGCAATAGCTTGATATTGGAGTTAACTATACGGATGTGCCTGGCAAATTCCTTTTTTGTCTTCAATAAGGGAACAATGCGCTTTGTTAAATTAACCATCTCACTACTACTTGGCATACTCATAGCTAGCAATATGAAGCACACACGTAACAATGAACTTTTAACAAATTGCTCTTCACAACGGTTCTAGTCACGATTGTAAAAATATGATGCACAAATTGGTGAGTACTCTTTACTTTTAACAAATTGCTCTTCGGTTTACAATAAAACTTTTAGTTAGGATTGTAAAAAATATGATGCACACACTGGTGATTAATAATAGTTGCTTTTTACTTTAGGTAATTTGTTGTTGTGACGATTGTAATGTATCGACTGACGTGGGACTGTTCTTTATCTACTTATATAGAGATAAGTTCGGGTAAGGTCGGATAAGTTCGGATCACCTTTTAATAAGCTACGACTCAACAATAGATCGTCTTTGTTCTCTCATGTGACCTTGAAAATTGTAAGCATAGACTTTGTGAATAATGCATCGTCTTTGTTCTTGATTTCCTAGAATAGAAGTGTATTTAACAATCTATTTTCAACCTGAACAATGAAATGTCTTTGTTCTCTCGTATGACCTTGAAAATTGTAAACATAGACTTTGAAGCGTCGTCTTTGTTCTTGATTTCTCAGAATTGAGATAACAATTTATTTTTATAACTCGACCAGAAGAATGAATCGCTTTTGTTCTTTTACCTTGAAAATTGTAAGCATAGACTTTGAACCGTCGACAATGCATCGTCTTTGTTCTTGATTTCCTAGAATTTCAGAAGCTATGATTCAGCCAAAATAATAGACCGTCTTTGCTCTTACACCTTGAAAATTGTAAGCATAGACTTTGAACAATGAGCCTCATTCTTGATTTCCTGGAATTGAGATGTTGAATCTCGACCTGAACAATAGACCGCCTTTTTCGGGGGAAACGGTTGCGAAACAGCTATCTGTTTTGGGAAACGGACTCCCTGTTTTGGGAAACGGACCCCCTGTTTTAGGAAACGGGTACCTGTTTTTAGGAAACGGCTACCTGTTTTTAGGAAACGGCTACCTGTTTAGGGGAACGGCCACCTGTTTAGAGCACTTGAGGGGGCTTTGAAACATGCACCTCAGGGCTCTTGATTTCCTAGAATTGAGATGAATGGATCGTCTTTGCAGAGGTGTGACCTTCTAAGCATAAACTTTAAATCGTTGACAATGGATTGCCTTTGTTGCATAGACTTTGAACAATACATTATTCATGATTTCTCAGAATTGAGATAACAATTTATTTTTTATAACTCGACCAGAAGAATGTTCTTTTACCTTGAAAATTGTAAGCATAGACTTTGAAGCGTTGATAATACATCGCCTTCATTCTTGATTTCCTAGAATTGAGATAACAATTTATTTTTATAACTCGACCAGAAGAATGAATCGCTTTTGTTCTTTTACCTTGAAAATTGTAAGCATAGACTTTGAACAATGCATCGTCTTTGTTATTGATTTCCTAGAATTGAGATAACAATCTATTTCTAACTGAACAATAGATAGTCTTTGTTCATTCATGTGACCTTGAAAGCATAGACTTTGTACAATGCATCGCCTTTGTTCTTGATTTCCTAGAATGACTCAGCCAAAACAATAGATCGTCTTTTTTCTCTGACCTTGAAAGCATAGACTTTAAACAATGGGCCCTCTTTGTTTCTCAGAATAGGGCGTGGCCTCGAAACATGCATTGACTTGCTTGAGGGCAATGACCTTCAGGATAATCAACAATCTAGTAACTTTTCTAGTGACCTTGAAGGACTCATGCAAGCATGACCTTGAAGAGGCGGGGTTACACACCTGTGGTCTACCCCTTGAAATAGGTAATGTTACCGACCTTGAAATCTAGTAACTTTTCTAGTGACTTTTTCCTAGATCTGGTGACAAATCTAGTGACAAAAGTGGGACAGGATCCGTATAGCTATACTACTACTTTTATAACTAGGTATCTTGCTGGTTGGCGAGACGCATAACAATACAGCAGTACCTGATAGATACAATACATATCAGCTAAATTTTCTGAGCGGTCTGGAGGAAGAGACCAAGAGTGGGTTTTGTTTTCTACATATATGTACTACCAGTACCTTTAATAGTTTTAATTCCTATTGTGTGTATTACAATTTTGTTAGCAAACTTGTTTATATTGATTGTTTTTGTTGAATTGTTAACTTTTGTCACAATCGGCAATCGTATTCTCCATGGTGGAAACTCCAGATTCTCAAAATTTGGAAGTGTCGGTAGACTTATTTGGTATTTATCTAGCACTTCGCATACTCGTATTCTCACTGGCCTAGTTGCTGTCGGGTTGTGATGCAATTACGAAACACAATTAATTTCATTCCATTTCAATAGAATAAGTAAAACACATTTAAAAGTTAAATTACTTAAATTACTTAGTATGCAAATATGCAATAACAATTATTACAATATAAACAGACCAATGTACTAAAGGAATTATAAAGTCATGCATTCTTATCAACACACTTTTCACTATTATATATAGAAGTAACTAGGTAAAACTAGAACAGATTGTAAACATATATGCTCTTGTCGTTAAGTACATCATTGTTAATGTGTGCAATAAATAATATATCTAAAACATGTAAGAATAAATAATAACACCACTCTAACCTTAAACAAACACCAATTGGGGTTAAATACTACATGGCGACCCTGCCGTAGCAGAATACACTGAGATCCGAAGATTACAAGACTAAAGAATAATACCAAAAGTTATGGGACAGTCCGCCACAAAAGAAAAGGTGATCATCGCAAAAGCAGGTAACAGCGGTGGTCAGTCCTCAGATACCAAATTCGGCTCTATCCAAGATATATTACACACAATAATAATAGTGCTGCTTCTTTTAATAATTTTGTGGATGGTATGGACAAAATGCAAGAAAGTTATAGCTGAGACAATACGGGAAGAAGCCGCAAGAAGCAATGCCAGGTTAGATGCAGTTTAGAAGAAAGGGTGCATTCACAACTTTGAATCAACCCTGACGACGCAACAGTACGATCAACAAGTGCGGTGCATGAACAACGCAAGGAACATGAGTAAGTGCCAGTGTTTAATTTTAAGATAATAATTGTATAGGCTAGATAATTTAAGAAAAAAAATTTTTTTATGTCAATCACTTGGGATCAATATTTGCAAGACATTATAAGCATAAAAGACCACATTATTAAGCAGTCAAAGCGGGCTATAAAAAAAGAAGTACCCAAAAGTGAAAAAAATTAGAAAAGAAATAGGCGAACAGTTAGTACAGTTATTTAATCATTTTACTAAAAGCGTACGAAGTCAATTTGAAAAGTTAAACGATAATCAAAGGGTGGTAGTTAAAGAATTATTCTGGATCATTAGAGATAAAGTAATAAGGTCATTTCAAGCGTTACAAATAAATTATAAAATCCCTAATAGCTGCGTTAAACAAATAAATCCATTAGTACTCGAAGAAGACATTAATTATAGTGACGAAGATTCAACTATTGAAAACATGACTTTAACTAACATTGAATTTTTTAACTTAGCTAGTAGAATTCTCCCGCAGGAATTTGACGGAAATCCGACAAAACTACGCGCATTCGTAGACGCACTTATATTATTAAATGAAAATTTAGCGGATCATGACAATAATGCCGTAGCTTACGTTAAAACACGCTTAATAGGTAAAGCACGAGATTTAGTGACGAATGAAAATTCAATACAAGCAATTGTAGACGTTTTAAAAAATGGAATTAGAGGCGAAAGTTCACAGCTTTTGACCGCGAAACTTTTAAATTGCACACAAAATCACAAAGATGCTACATTTATGGAACAAAATTTCTCATTAAAACTGATCATCGTCCTTTTTATTTATTTATTTTCAATGAAAGACCCAACTTCTAAATTAACGAGAGTTCGTCTTGAACTTGAAGAGTACAATTTTGAAATCCAATATGTTAAAGGTCAAGACAGTGTTTGCGCTGACGCATTGTCTAGGATTAGTATAGACGATTTAAAAAATATGCACAACAATGCGACACAAATACTCGCTATAACTAGGTCAAATGTGAAACCAAACACAACTACCTCAACGAATCAACTAAAGCAAAGTAAGGGTAATTCGAATAAAAACAATAAAAATGACATTTATATAAAACCTAAAGTTTACGAAGTTATAGACAATTCTGAGACACTTAAATTGCCATTATTAAAATTCGAAGTTAACGATGCATCATTAAAAATGACAATCATGAGTAAAAGAAAATTATGCGCACAAAACGAAATCTCCATTACTAACGATGATAATTCTGCACTAGAGCAATTATTATTTAAGCTAGACAGTATGGCTGGTGATTGTAAATTTCAAAAAGTTAAAATAAACCTAGGTGATAATATATTTAAAAAATACTCCATTAATACATTTAAGGATGTAGGAGAAAAGTGCCTTAGAAAAACAACTATTGTTTTATGTAGTAAAAGAAAACTTATAACAAATAAAAATGAGAAATTGAAACTTTTAGAACAATTTCACGATAATCCACTACTAGGAGGTCATAGCGGTCAAAAACGGTTACTGAAAAAACTAAAGTCCTGTTATTTTTGGAAACAAATGTCTCGTGACGTAGCGTTTTTGTTAAAAAATGTCACAAATGCCAAATTAATACAACCATAGTCACTAAACGGATCACGTGTAGATCCTCTTTATAATATAGACGCTTATGATAAGGAATTACGGTGTAGGTTGCAATACGCTCATAAGCGAGCGAAAGAGCACTTAGAAAAGGCTAAAATAGACCGTGCGACTGCTCATAATGCCAATGCTTGTCGACAAAATTTGAAACCAGGTGATCTTGTTATACTAACCAATGAGGAACGACACAAATTTGATCCTTGGTACCAGGGTCCGTATTCAGTGGTTAGTGTTCAAGAACCGAATTGTACAATTAAAAATGTAGACGGAAGACAGTTGACAGTACACAAAAGTCGAATACGAAAATGTATGTCAAAGTAGTATGTTAGAACATAAGTGTAGTTTTAAAAGTGTGAGTAGAGATAGATAATGTACCTTAATAATGTCCTATTCTCCTTAAGAAGGGATGGATACTTGTAGTTAGTTAGTTATTTTATACCTTAGACATGTACTTGTAATTATTTTATGTATTCAACTACGTAATCTTCTTAATTCAAATCAAATCTTTTCCTTTATTCGAGAATGCCCTCGCAAGTGGCCATAGCAAGGATCATTCTCCTAAAAGGAGAAGGTGTGATGCAATTACGAATAAGTGTGCGAGTGTGAGAGAGAATGTGTGAATATCCAAGGTTACTGCTCTTCGGTGTATGTTAATAAGTGGTTATTCTTGTATTTTGAAGGTTGAAATTTCAAGGTCAAAAATGATAGCTTTTAGGGTCAAAGATGATTGGTTTGCGGTGGTATCATATTACATTTCTTAGAAATATAAAAATAGAATCAGTTCGTGGAAACATGAAGTTTTTGTCTAGGTTGGTGGTTTTGAAGGATGCAGATTTATAATAAAAGGGCGTTCTTTGCGTGCGCACGATTCAGTAAACTTTTTATTGGCAGACATGACGAAAGTAATACGTATGATAAGAAGAGAAAGTAAAGCAAAAGTATTAAGTATTGATGAGAAAAAGACGAGGCTTGAGGAGTTAGTGAAATAAATAAAAGGATTAAAACTAGATATAGAACTGTATGAACTATACAGAAAAATGGAGCAGCTTCAAGTTAAAAAATAAACATGTGTAACTTGTAATGCTTAGCGTAGATATGTAATGCATATTAAAAAAAGCAGCTTCAATTTAAAAAATAATAAACGTTTAATCTTTAACATAGGTCTATAATGCATATAAGAAAAGTGGGTTTAGGAAATAACATGCATGAAAGGTTAAATAGAAATTTATTGAAAATTAAGCGATAATATATGTTATTAATGTTGATATGTACTTAGGGAATAACGTATCATGAAGAAAGGTATTCAACAAAAAAGTGAAAATTTAATGAGAGACGATTTCAAAAAAGTAAATAAATCATTCTAACATGTTTTGTATTTATATTTAATGATGAATCAAGCTTGTATATATAATAGCCTATAATTTTAAATGGAATATCAATAAAATTATTCATGATGTGTAATTTTTAATTTAACTATAAATAAAAGAAATGTAGAATGATATGCAAAAGTGCAAGCTGTGTTGCATAAGTAATTGGCGTGCACTCGAACATATTCATTTTGTATGCGTACGTGTGGAATGTTAGGAAGAATAGTTAAAAGACATACGTACTTACTAATAAAAAGTGATAAAACACGACTCGATGTGGACTTGATTTTGTGGGGGGGGGGCGGTGGCGATTCGGCCGGAAGGGTCTAGATAAAGTCCTAAGAATACCGCTTTCTTGAAATTCTGAATTTATACCTAATTCCACATGGAAATTAAATTTTTTACAAACATGATTGCTTTTTACTAGTGGTTCTTTATCTACTTCATTTTTATTTTTCCAAAAAATGTTAAAACTAGCCCAATAAACTGACATTCAAATTTTAAGCAAACTACTTTTTTTCCACTTACCATAAGAAACAAAAACATACAGAATTTGTAAAAGCATTCAAGTTTTTAAAATTGAGTGATTTTGGGAAGAAGCTATTACCAAATTTTTATAGAAACATTTTCAACTGCATCAAGAATTACAGGATAATGTGAGCATTTCGCTTTGAAGGCAAAATACACACACGTTTGATTGAAGATTGTCTATATTTAGAGCTTCTGTTACATTACTCAGCATTTTTACATAACGTTAAAATTTTTTTACATGCACACTTTTGATTAATTACATAATTTGTATCATTTGATGTACCGGGTGGCCAACTAAGGACGGCCGTCGGCCATATCTCAGGAATGGATTATAGCACAGGTTCGGAAAAAATTTTTTATAACAAAAGTGGCCTCGAGAAACGCCTGGAAATTATTTTCAAAATTGTAGGTCCACCGCCAGAGGGCGTATTTGGCAGTTAAAATTTTAAAAAGCAAAATTTTTCAAAATTTACTCAATTAAGGGGCATATTAAATATTATAATCATATTTTTTATTTGACAAGTTTTAGACTATCTCTTCAAATAAGGGGTGGGGAAAAGTGGGAACCTTGTTACGACAAAACGTCTTTAATTCAGGTTCTGCTTGACCGATTTTAATAAACTTGATGTTGTTTGAAAGAGCTTTTATTAAGCAATAGAAAATTTGTATATTTGAAGCAATCTGATTAATAATATAAATGCTAGAGGGCGCTGTTTAATATTTTTTTAATATTGTGTTTTCTCTTTACAATTTTAAATAGAAACATAAAAATTTAAGTGATTCTTTAAAAAGTAGACTAAATTAGTAGTAAAACAGTGAAAACTGCAAGTCGGTATCTTTTTCCTATCCTGAGATATCGTAAGAAACAGGTAAATGGCGGGAATTGTTTTTCCAACGTCTAGTAGGCTAGTTCGAGTTAACGGAAATTATTAAATTTAGCCTGGATGAAAAGATCTTACGTTGGTCTGCAGTAATTTAAGCTGTTATCATACTAATGTTATGGTTACCGCTAGATTACCTAAATGTAATGCTGTCTCTACCAACAATGAGAATATACTACAAAATAATGTGATAAATCTAACATTTTTTTAATTACATAAGAATGTTGTATTTGTTTTCAAGCGATGTGTTAGTGAATCAAAAACATAAAATATCAATAAAAACCGATATTTGCCCAGCAACAATAAATACAGTTTAAAATATGAATTACGATTTACTGATGACAACAAAATTAGTAAAGAGGGCCATGTAAGATATAAAATAGATTCCCTGTTGAAAACAAACAAGCTATGATTTTCACGCATATGTCAAAAATTATTCATCGTGTTGCATTTAATAGACTTTCTTTACCTTTTCGTACCAAAATGATTCTTACAAATGAAAAAGCATTTGATATGTTGGCAGTTTATTTTGAATGTATGAGAAATGCAACCGTTGCTGCTAGAGTGTATGCACTGCAGAACCCAAGCAGACGGCATCACAGCAGAAGAGTTTTTCTCCGACTCGCGCACCGTGTGCGTACTACTGGAAATTCGAATCTTCCTGTGTGCCGAAGACAACGCAGAGGTAGAACAGAGGAAAATGTTATTGATATTTTAGCTTATGTAAATGTTAACCCTCATTCAAGCACCAGAGCTATAGCTAGAGACTTCGGTATATGTCGAACCACCGCCCAAAGTATTTGAAGAGAACACAGGTGACTACTTATTTATTAATGCATGTTTTATTCGGTATTATAATGATAAAAATGTTTTAATTTTTTTCGTTTGTCGTTATATGTTTATGTCCAGTTTCAATAAAACAACAAATTAATGAAATTATTTTATGCTATGTGAATAGATTTTAACTAACAACATGATAATTAAGTGAGGTACAGTAAAGTAAAAAGGTACCAATAATAAAAAATAAGGAGAGACCGGGCAAAAAAAATTCGTAATAACATTACGAGAGTTAATGCATTTAAAGTCCTTTTTCGTTTACTAACAACGAAGGACTTCAAAGTGTCTTATTGATCTGATTACTTTATAATATATACTATTTTAGATTGCACCCATATCACATGGTCCTACACCATAGTTTGAATGCTCAAGATTTCGGTACCAGGTTGGATTTTTGCAACTGGCTCTAAAATATGATACAAGATGGTCCTGAAATACTTTCACGAGTTATGTGGTCAGATGAGGCTACTTTTCATAGTGATGGTAGTGTAAATCGACTGGATGCAAGAGGTCCAACATCATGGTCGTTGGTCTGTAAATGTGTGGTGCGGGATTCTAGGTGGAGAAATAATTGGGCCTTTTTTTAATGAGACTGTTAATGGAGAAAGATATTTAGATTTTGTAAGCAACGAATTGCCACTTCTTTTAGAAGACATACCCTTGCCCATTCGTCGTGACATGTTCTTGCAACATGATGGGTGCCCGGCACATTATTCTAGAGATTTTCGGAATTTCTTAGATCAATCATACCCTGAAAGGTGGATAGGACGTGGAAGTTTATTTATTTGGCCACCAAGGTCTCCAGACCTAACTTGTTTAGATTTTTATTTGTGGGGGCGAATAAAAGATCTCGTTTATGCCGATAGACCCAATACAAGAGCTGACATGATTGAAAGAATACGACAGACAATACGAAGTATTTCAAGGGCAGAAATTGAAACTGCTGTTATCTCCACCCGTCAGCGATTGATTTCATGCATTGAAAATGATGAACGACGTTTCGAACATCTAGGGCGACACTAATTACGTAGTTGTTTACTTAAGGTTTTAATTGTTAGATTTATCACATTATTATTTTATAATTTGTTCTCATTATTAGTAGAGACAGCATTACATTTAGGTAATCTAGCGGCAACCATAACATTAGTATGAAAACAGTTTAAATTACTGCAGAACAATGTAATATCTTTTCATCCAGGCTAAATTTAATAATTTCCGTTAACACGAACTAGCCTACTAGACGTAGGAAAAACAATTCCCGCCATTTACCTGTTTCTTACGATATCTCAGGATAGGAAAAAGATATCTATTTGCAGTTTTTATTGTTTTATTACTAATTTAATCTACTTTTTAAAAACCTACTTAAAT